>JASSUY010008458.1:0-34988 GCA_032466535.1 Forpus xanthops
GCTCATCCAGTTCCAACCCCCCTGCCATGGGCAGGGACACCTCACACTAAACCATGCCACCCAAGGCTCTGTCCACCACAACCTCTATGAGTCTATGATTCTATGTTCTGATATTAAACCACTTCATTTAATGTGGCCTCTCACTGCTTTCAACATACACCACCAGAAAGTAATTGTTTCTTACATGCCTATTTAGGAAGACTCTGCAGTCACACCACAGCCAATATATCAACTGAAAACATTCAAAACTTCAACAGTTCTCTTTAGGATCCTTCTGTTTATTTGAGGCAGATGCATTTGTTTTCTAATGCAAAAAGTACCAAATACATGCTTCTTCTACTCTGTATGAAACAGATGTTCACACACCTGGGTTAGTTCTGTATCAGGTATGACACAGTTTTACTGGAAAACAGGTTTGAAAAATGGGTAAATTGAAAACCAGACCAATATGTCCATGCCAAAAAGCTGGCTTCTGCCATGGGAACAGGGAACATTTCTGCTTCCTCAGAAAAAGTCATAAGGGCTCAGACAAGCAATGATGGAAAATGCAGATAAATCAATCTGGGGAGGAAAAAGGGGTATGGAAAAAAACAAATCAACAGAAGAGTGTTAGAAGTTTGGTTCCCTGAGTTTAACTAGATAAACTGACTCGATGTCTCACCTGAAAAGAGCTGCACAGATTTGTGCAGCCACGCTGGGAATTTATGAGCACAATACAGATCTGTACCTTTAACCAACCTGAATTAGATAATTCCTCCCACGTAGGTGACTTTATGCCAAAGAAGAGGGAGGAAGGCACATCTTTGTTCCTCAGTGACAATACAACTGCTGCCAGTAGCAGGTGGGAATACACGTAGCACTTCCAACAAGGTCTCATCCAATTCCAAACACATAGTGAAGTGTTTCAACTTGGTTCATCATGATGAGGAACCTAAAAGCGCCTGTTCTTAGTGATCTGACAGATGGGAACTGACAAGCTATAGTTTTCCATTTAGGGCTGCTGTCCAGAGCAGACGAAGTCAGGCTCAGTGCATCTTTGTCACTGCTGTGTCACACCTCACTCACTTCAAACTGGAGCAGCACAACCCTGGAAATCTCACTCCATACACTTCCCTGCAGAGAGTTTTCTTTCGGGCTTTTCTGCAAGCCTATGACATCCAATGCACTTAATCCTACAATTAAATGTGATTTCTCTTCTCCCTGAAACCAAGCTTGATTGGTGAAAATGCAAATAACTCCCAAAATTGCATCTCTGTGCAACAGATGTTATTCTTACTGTGTTCAAATACTTGGTTGCAATATAAAGCCTAATTTTCTCTCTGAAGAAAAAGAAAATATCACAACTTCTAACAAAAGCAAACTGTGATAATGAAAATGCTGTAGGATGCGTCACTGGGTTCCATTTTGGAACTGGGTAATGTACAGTGGGTTTATCTCATGATTACCAACGAATGAATGGCACCAATTGTTTTTATTATTATATTAAGACCCTAGTCACACACAAATTCAAATCCATGCTTGCAGACCTACAGCTGGAACATGACCACCCTCATTCTTACTCTCTTAATGATCTTTATGAGAGTTCTACCTCTTCCTGGTAATGCAAAATATCTGTAAAAATCAACTTCTCCACCAGGAACCATTTCTTTTAGAACATTAAAGGGGAAAAAAACAATGGTTCACCCAGGAACATCCCTAGTTTTAATTTTCAAAGTAAGCAACAAACACTGTATAAAATGAACAGCAGACAATCATGAAACAGAGTCCTCTAAAAACAAATCGATAATCAAAAGGCAGTGAATCCTGAAGCTTCTCTAAAGAATGCAGGGAAATGGCTGCTGCAACGCAAGCTGAGGATACAGAGTCAAAATGAAGACCAACTGTCAATAACTGTATTACTAGGGGAAGAAAGTGATTTACCAATAGCAGAGGGGTTTGTAGTTTTACATCAACTTTTCCAAGCACATCAAGCTGCAAACACCAAGGATTTAAAGGCAGTAAAGCAGCACATGACACATTTGTGGGACTCAGTGTAAAGTAAATGTTGTACCAGCCACTGAACTGACCTCTGCCAAGGGGTACATGGGAAGAAGACTCCCTTTGCCACATCTTCTTTCAACATGTGCAGGGCTGGGAAAAGTCCTGGCCAAAGTTACTTGTGAGTGGATGGAAGTTGCCATTAGAGATCTAATTGAAATTGCCAATACAAGCAGTCTGTCACACTGTATCAAGACACTTCACTATTAACAAAAATCAATAACAAATCCCTAGGATTAAAGTTGAAGATGTACTCTAGGAACATTAATAACGCATCAGGAGTTTAAAAGCAACACACAATCACAGAATCACAGAATGGTTTAGGTTGGAAAGGACCTTAAGATCACCCAGTTCCAGCCCCCTGCCATGGGCAGGGACACCTCACACTAAACCATGCCACACAAGGCTCTGCCCAGCCTGGCCTCGAACACTGCCATGGAGGAAGCATTCACCACTTCTCTGGGCACCCTGTGCCAGCACCACAGCACTCTCACAGTAAAGAACTTCTTCCTCACACCTAACCTGAACTTCCCTTGTTTCAGTTTGAACCCATCACCCCTTGTCTTATCACTACAGTCCCTGATGAAGAGTCCCTCTCCAGCATCCCTATAGGCCTCCTTCAGATACTGGGAGGCTGCTATGAGGTCCCTTTCGATGGCATCCCTTCCCTGCCTGGTTTCATCTCTGGACTTTGTATTATGTACAGAGTCCTTAAAATAACTGTGCTTGAAAGAGGAAACGTGTGTATATACATATACGCATGAGAACTGCACAGCCCCTTGGATAGTTAGTACCGTCTAGAGATAATTAGCATCCAGGATGTCTCCACAGTACATGTGCTGACTGCCTTTTTTCAGATACAAGCAGGATCTGGGCTTTGGTGTTATTTAAATGAGATGAATGCTGAGGGTGTCTCTCACGTTCACGTCTCCTTTGTAAAAGCAGCTCACATCTCACGTCCTGCAGACTCTGCTCAGGTGTGTGACACAGCCATAAAAGACAACAACAGAAATAAGAAAAAACATGGCCCACCATGTAAGATATTGAAATGCTTATATGTGCAAATAAAATACTGATGTTGTGCTACCTGCGTAATTTCTCATATCCGCGACGTTTCTACTGTCACAGATGCTACAGTCTACGGTTGCCTTTTCCCTTCATCCTCACATTGTTCTATATTCCACCAATTTTGTTCCTGGGAGGCACAGCAAGGAGGAGTGAAATGCTAAGTTTAAGTAAAAGGCCAGGAAAGTCAAATCAACTTGCATTCAAACATGGACATGAAAGCACTGGTTTGCCTGGAAACTGGGATCTTGGGACACTTTCTTGCCATTTCCAACCTGCATAAATTGAGGCATCAGAAACCTGCATGGAAACTTACTCTCTGAAAATCCATCTTTTGAAGGCTAAGATGATTTCTAAAGTTTTCCCAGCCCAGGAGAAAGGATCCATTACCATGCCTGGATGAAATCTGAGAGGATGACTCCTGTCAAACTTGTATTATCCTGGACACAAACACGATTGTTTTCTCAAGCTACAAAATCTTACACACTTTGCATCAGTCTACAAAGTATAAGGACATGAAGAACATGGCTGAGTGGCATGGAAAAAAAAGCCCAAGATGCATGGTCACACCATGTGAATCACACAGCTATTGTTTTATGTGCTGTGCAAGCAGTAGGACATGAATGAGCTCATTAGGATCCCAGAATCCCAGACTATGGGCTTTTTTTCCAAGTTAGCATTACTTCTCTTCAGTCTCTAGATTCCCCAGCATATGACAAAGCCGTGCTTGAAGGAGGGAAAGCTCAGTTTCATTCCTTTATTGATCTATCAGACAAGAACTTAATCAATCTTCTTTATAAGCTATTAAAGCAGAGCAAGAGAAATGAACTCACCTGATGCATTCAACATTGATTGCTTCTTTCTAAGAACTGAATGTCAGCCTTATCTGCTGCTAAAGCTGTGATTCCATTTTTCAGAAACAAGTTTTTTCCCCTCATTAGCTCTCCAGAAATAGCGCAATTAAAAGTGTATTTGAGACAAAACAGAGAGTATCATTAAATAGACAATACTTGCTTTCAAATTTCATTAGCTAAGTGTTTTCTTGAGAGCACTGAGACCCTAAGATCAAGTCTAGTTAAGGAAAATCTGATAATAAAACATAACGTAGCCCATGTTGTGACTACTCCATACTAATTCCAGTGGGAATTCTGCATGCCAAAAAACTGTGGAATCCAACAATAGGAATTTTACTGCATCTATCAAAAACTCAAAATAAAGACAAACATACTTGGCACAGAACTGAACGTATTCAAGGGATTTTCAGGTTCAAACTACCATTTTCGGTCAGTTTAGCAACAACTGAAACTTCCTGATTTGTTGAACAGCACCAACATCATTGCTTTAGCAACTCAACCTTACATTACACTCCTCTGGTCCAGCAGCAGAGCACTTCCTGGGAACCACAGCTCAATTCCTTCCTTGAGACCTCCCACAGGACACAGGAACTAAACCCCCATCTCTTCAGTTCCTCACCTAACCTCACTTCAATGATTTTAAGGGCTGTAGGAGAGCATTTGGATCATGGGAACTGTAGTTTACAATCACTGTGCCTAACTCAGAAGGTGCAAATTACAGCTGAACTCCCTCGGTTATCACCTCTGTTATTACCTGGTTTGTGGTGCAGCAGCACAGAAGGGAAGGAACTGAATGGGAAAGGGATTGTAGACAAACAGACAAAACATTTCTGATTTCTAAAACAAAACTGCTGGGTTCTTTCTTAGCAATGAAAGATTTTGATGTAATTAATTTGTAGGAGTTCACTCGACCAAACATTGCGTACTTGGCAGCTTTTCTGTGGTTTGAGATGGAAGCAGTGATCAAAATGAGAACTTCCACAGCATGGAAATGTTGGCAGTTTTCCTTCCTTTGCCAGCAGTTAATGCATACATAAATTAGGATTGCAAATTTAGGACAGCTGAGAAATACCTGAGGAAAGTTACCAGTGCCACTTTACATTCATTATCCCCTGCTGCTGTATTAGACAACTTGTTACGGCTTCTGCTTTTGCTACCAGAGCACTTTTGTGTGTGTGTTTCCTTTTTGTCTTTATTTTTTCTCTACCTACAGCACTGAAGCAATATTTCATTTTAAAAGACTCTGAGATGCAAAACTGATCCGCTTGTGACCACCCACTTCCTTAATTAAATGCTGTGCTGCTATTCCAGGCCAAGGAGGAAACAGAGGGAGACTGGAGGGTTAATATGAAGTCCTCTGTAGATGGAATCTTGCAGGGTTTCACACCATTTCTGTGGTAGTGGAATGGAGAGCTGGCGCAACGCACTATACCGACAGGGATGCTGTCGTTTGGTAAATGTGAGCATCACTCCCCTAAACACAAGAAATCACTCTCCTGACCACCACAAAGCTTATGACACCTAGATAACAAAGTGGACTTTAAGTTGCCCAAGACACTGGACTGGAAGGAAGCATAACTATGTGTCGATAAAGCATCCTGGAATCTCAGCTGGAACAGAATGGAAAGCGTTTTGTCTTGCCAAACAATAAAATGATAATGTTGCTTTTGAGCTCTTTTCTTGTTTCCTTTTGACTAGGAGGCAAAAAAAACGCCTTTGCTATTAAATGTGTCTATTTTCCTGGGAAATCCTTCCATTTGCAATATCTGCATATCATGTTTAAATATCTCCCTCAGGAAGATACAGCACTTAATAATGCTTCTGTTTATTTATTGCAAAAATCAAGACTAGCTGGAAGTCCATTATGAGAATCTTTTAGCAAATTTAATTAATTTGTAATTAATTTTATTGGTATTTATGAGAGAACTCTTTCCTCAGCATAATTCCATCTGAAAATTACAATATTAACTAATATTAATTAAACAACAATGTAATAACTTCAATGGTTTTAATTATTTCTATATTAAATTACCTGCTAGCCAGTTCTGCACTGCTTTGGAAATAAATTGGCCAATTTATGCCTGCTCTCTACCCGCTGATCTACCAAGGAGAGGACACACTGTCTAAACAAGGCAAGAAAAGCTACTTCCAAATGTCACCTGGGTTGTCACACTATAAAAACTTGCTTTTAATCCTTATTTTAAATAAGACTTGTTCTGCTTAAACCTGGGGGCTTTTAGGTAATGCAGAGCCTTGGATGTGGGAGCTGACTTTCCTTTTAGTCTCTTGCCACCCCATGAATGTATCACCGCTTCGTGATAGAGCAGAATTACTGTATTCTTATTATTTGTATGGGGTAGTGCAGAGGAAACAGAGGGTGTCTCATCTCCCTCATGCCTCTGAAGTAACTACTTTCTTTTGCCCAGGCTAAATACTGCAAATCAGTGTTTAAATTGTTCCAGCTTCACCTCTGCACTGTGGTTCTATAAACAAAACAGAGGAAACAAATTACGGGTTATTTTATTTGCCTCCTGATCTTGGACCCTTAATGGCTTATGCTCTCAAGTCTTTCTCCACCATCACAGCAACACTTATAATGAGGGAAGCAAACTTCACTGAAGACTCTAAGTAAATGTAGGTTTCTTTTTACACATGCTTGAAGTGAAAAGGGGCAAAAGAGAGGCACGTTGCCTCAACGCTTAATGGGAGCTACTAAATACTGCAGCAGACAAGTATCTAAGTATCTAGCAGGTTATCAACAACACATTTCCCACCCAGAGATGTGCAGGGTATGGATCTATATGGGTGCTGGCATGTAGTATGTACCTGTTGGGTTAGAACCCTGGCCTACGACATCAATATGCTTTCATTGATCTCTGGGAGACCTAGATGAAGACCAGAGTGAGAGACTAGCGCAGTGTCACAACAACTTCTATTCATCTCTTTATACTTCCAGCATGCACTGAAAATTGTTTACAGCCACAGCTTACAAAAGCATTCGGAGAATCTGAAGTTTTCTGTTCGAAACTTGGAGCTCCTTGTAGGGATGTGAATTACAAACATTCTGAAGCTCAGGCCTTTCCAGGGCAAATCAGCTTGGAGATGAGTGATTAGTCCGATTTGTGAAGGCTGGTGGCTGTTCTTGCTTTCTATGCTTACTGTATTATTCTCTTTCTGTTACCAGGCCAGATATTAAACAGGTTTGATCCTGGCAAAGCTATAGATATACCCTAGCTATAGAAGGCAGAATACAGAAACAAACAGTGCTCAAATGGTAAAGCATATACCCAAAGCAATACATGATGTGGCAGGTTAACTGTCATCCTTATTTGCTTCAGAATTCTCACTGAAACACCTCCATGACCTTGAAGGAATTACACAGAATTACTGCAATGAATAAAGACCAGGTTTTCAAATGTATTTTAGCAACTACAGTTTCTTAGATGCTTTGGAAATTCCTCCTGTGTGTTTATTTAGACCTTTAAATTCCTAAGAATCTTCAAAAATCTCTTCCTGAGTGCTGCAGGAGCAGCATTATCCTCCTGAATGTCACAGCAGAGACTTAGGAAAATACAGTCTGCTTTATGGGGGAAAATTGAAACTAGAGAGCTGACCTTTAACTAGAAACCATCCATGGTGCAGAGGGTCAGGCTGGCACCCACAGAGTTAAACTGGCTTAAATCTACAACAAAGGGAAAAATATTAGCATTGCTATCTGTGTAAACGACATTAAGTAGCAAGAGTGAATTATCTCCTGAATTATTTTATTCCAATTATATTTTGATATAATTCAAGGTCTAGTGATTTTTTTAATGTTTGCAGTCCCCCACTTTAATACCAGCAAAGCAATCAGTCATTTGCTTCCCAGACACCAAGTGGCTGCAATAGTTTTTCCATCCATTTGAAAAATATACAATCTGTATTTGCCTTTAAGTATACATTAGATGACTGTTCTAAGTGATTTGTAATTGTTTTTAAATTGTTGAACTTATTTTAATATCTATTTGCAATTATAGAGTTGTTTGAATGTTCCTGTTATAAGCAGTTTTGTAAATGAACAAACTGTTCATTCATCTTTGGGTTTTAAAAAGGGGAAATAAGAAAAAGACTAAACTGTGCTTTATTAGAGCACATGGTATTAGTTTGCTTATTAAAAAGTCTCCTCTGTAACAACCGGCAATATAAAAAGCTGAAAAGAGACCTAGAAAAATACTCCAACTGATCCATTTGGAAGTCTGACACTACTTCTGTGTTGAAAAGCAATATGAGGGACGGTTCCAGCCCTAGACCTTCAACTGGTTCCATTTTCTGAGTTTCCAGAGGCCCTTTTGCTTACCTAAAGGTACGATTTTAAACTAACAGAAGTCACTACTGAAGTAGGACATATACCTCGTACGGTCTAGTGTGAGGCATTCCTGCTCATGGCAGGGAGGTTGGAATTGGATGATTTTAAGGTTCTTTCCAACCCAAACCATTTTGTGATTCTATGATTTTGTTTAAACTAGTTTTATTTTGGTTTAGGTCAATGAGAAAGCCTGTGTGTGTGAAGAAAATACACTAAATTGGCACAGGTTTCTATAGAGATACATGCATTGACTGGCACTCTCACCAGCACCACTGACCTCCAGGAAGGCAGATGACAATCTCGTTCCACAGCAGGGTCATAGCTGTGTGATAGTACCTCTCTTAAAAAGGTTTGTGCTACCACATCCTGTTCTAAGTGCAGTGAGCCTCGTCTCAGCAACATAAAATAAAATCCATTTTGCTGCTGGGTTAAAAACGAAGCATGCAGCAAGTCAGATACTCCTGCAGCACCAAATATGAGACCTTGCATATACATATACGTACATACACACACACATTTGTACATGTTCAGAAAGGTTAATGATGCCATATGAGATAATGGGGAAGTAAGAGAGAAGCATGGACAGTATCGATGCACATGAACTATGACACATTTCTAACAACCATGATCAATATTCTGCTTTTAAACCCCTCATGTTAGAGAGGGTTTCTGGCATGCACGTGTGCCTGTACATGTAGCATCTTGTTTGCAGCATCATTCTCACACAGATGGGTCGTATGTGTCTTGCGTACCTGGAAAAGGGCATAGTGCCTTGTCTTTGTTCTTGCAAAAACTATGTTTTATTTTCTCTACTTGTACTATTTTGTCCATGTTTCCTTGTATTTAAATACTAGAATAAGGAAAAAGTCATGTAATCACATGGCCCTTAAACGCTTCTGTGTGTCTTATATGAACCCTTCGAATTTCATACAGCTGGAATACACTTCCCCAGTGCCTGGGAATCCTGAGCGAGGCGGAGGCTTCACTTCCCAAGGTACCTGGCTTCAACAGCTAGTGCAACCCACCATGAGTTTAAGATCAAAATAGCAGATGGTACAGAGGGGAGTGAGGACAATGGGAGGTGGTGTGACTTCACTGTCACCAAGAAAGCCTGGAACAGAGACCTAACACAGCCTACAAAAGCCCCATGTCAGGGCTCAGCCACCCAAACTCAGAGTATTCTTGCTCCTGAGAGACTTCAGTCAAAGTGAAAGTGCTGGTAAGAGAAATTCTAAACACAAATGTTAAACTCAAGCAAACAAAAATTTCCAATTCCTCAGGGCAGGTTACCTCAAAATTTCCATCTCTATCAAGGCAATTGAGTCAAAACTGTATTAATAAACCATGGATGTTAATGCATTTTCCAGCTATACACATCAGCTCTTTATACACCATTCCCAAGATAGGTACATGCTATTTTACTTCAGGACACTTGGGTCTGCCGAAGAAGTACTGACAAGTCGCTTTAGCTACCCATGGGCCACTCTGCCTGCTTATATCCTCACATTAAACTACTTCTATCAGGCTTTAAACTGCTGGCACCCTGCTAACCCACAACCCAAGTACCCTGTTTGGCACAGCAGTTCCAGGTTATAGGTGTAATCTCTTTCCAGGCCTGTGCAGTTTTGTGAACTTTATTTTATATGCACAAATGATATTACAAACAAAACTTGTCTGACCAAAACTATTAAGCAGAAAACACATGTGAATGGCTTTGGGCAAATTCCCTCTTTTGCCTCTGAAAAGAGCAGCACACAACACTCACACTCACAGGTGAAAGCCAATCCACATGCTAAACTGCTGAGCTCTGCATGAAGAGAAGCTGAAAGGAGCCTCCTTTGAAAAGCTGCCTCTAAGTGCCTTGGTGTTCCTCTTGAGGGAGGCACGCTCAGTTTTTCATCACACGCACCAGCATCTGACTGGCTTTAAGTCAGATATTCTGGATTTAGGAAGTCCAGGTACCTGAGAGACTAGATGTCTTCTCGTGCAGCAGGTACCAGAAAAGACACTTGAACTAGCAAGCTAACACTGACAGCATGCTATTTTGTGAAGGCTAAACATTTTCTTCCTTATTGATGTGATGAAGCCCAAGCTTATTGACTTTCAGAAACCTTCTACAGTCTTATTTATTATCCTAGGCATTTGAAAATGGAAGTGGGTTTGTGGGATCAAACATAGGTCATTACTGTCTAATGGCCATTTGTTAGTCTATACAAACTGAATTTGGTAGTTCCAGGTCCGACTCCTAATGTATGTTTGCCATTATTATTTATCATCATCAACACACCTGACAACACTTTTAATGGCTTTCTCAGGAGAGGAGCTGGGAGTTGAATGGTCCAAAGGAGTGAGCTCTCCCTTCATCTCTGAGTGCTGCTTGCTCCAGTAAGGGCTGGAGGCCTCTCAGGCAGGCAATGAGGGGAAGCTGGCCTCTGGTCTGCCAAATGGGTAAGAAAAGTTGCTTAAAAAGATCTTAACATATATGGAGGAAGCGAGTAAAGCTGCACACAAACCTGCACCACTCGGGCTTCATTTTCAGTTACCTTGACACATATCCATAGCTCTGCAATTATTATTTGCGCAGTATCTCGTGCCTTAATTTGCATCCAGGATCTATTTACATCTATTCCTTAACTCACTGAGCTTCTCATACGTATATACTTGATCTTTATACTGATTTCAGACATAACCTTTTGCAATATTCTAGTGTACATATGGAGAAAATGCAGTCACCCCAAAGGGCATTCAAATAAGTGGTAAGTACCTCCGAACTGATCACAATCAGTTACACTATCAATTACAGGTAAGAATAATCCTTCTTTTGTTTCTTTTTCCTTATGTATTTAAGTACCAGAGCTGGAAGAGAGGCTGTCCCCTTGTGGATAATAATTGATTTCCTTCCTCAGAGCTCAGGATGAGCTCAAGTAGATCTATGATATTTTTGACAGGTCAAGGTATAGCCTTCGAGTCAGGGACAGACTAAAACCCAAAGAGCAGAACTACCCAACAAGCTGCAATGTTCATTCCTCTCACTGTCCCTATCAGTGACTCTTTTGAGTAAAATCCATGGCTAATTGTCTTTTAAGACTTAGTAAGCATACATTCATCTTCATCTTACAAGATCAGATGACACTGGCTATGAGCATCTGAAGCAGGACTTTATTTTAAGCTCCTCTTTTAAGCTAACATCTATTTAGCAAAGAAAGACTTTGGCACAGATTAGGACCTGAATGTGTGCACAGGCACTGCGGCAGAAAGAGCCTCTGCCCTTGTCACCTCCAGAGCAGCAGGCACAGTTCTGCCTCCTCCTCTTGGAGAGCAGGCAGGCATCCCCCAGGAACACATCCCTTTCCCTTCTTCCCAGCACAGGCTGGGAATGGAGCAAAGTACCAGTTGAAGACACAGAAGTAATCCTGACCCCATGTGCTGCCTGCACTGGAACTGTGTGAATAACCACCATTTATTTGCTTGCTCTGTGCCTACTTGGGTAAAAGTAGTGTCTTTGTGAATTTACACAGTGAGAAAGCTGCTGGGAAAAGAAAACCCAGAAAAGAGCAATAGCAAAATATTAATATAGGGATAAGAATTGTCAAAATTAAGGCTAAAATTTGAGGAAAAAGATACTGTAAATTTTGATTTAAAATATTTCATGTGGAAATTTCATTGAAATGTTGATATTTAAAAAATCCAATCTTAAAATCTATTGGGATTTCAAATTTGGGCTGGCCTCAGTTCTTCTCTCAGACTGAACTGCCCTGAATTGCACTGTGAAGAGGATGTACATATGAGGAGAATTTGGCTGTTTTGGGGGGGTTTCTGTAGGGAGCAGGTACAGTAACCCTCTCCATACTAATAAGCAGGTTCATTTCCGGATGCAGCTTGAAAGCAATGCCTTCAGAACACAGTAGGCTTTCTCCCCAGCTCTTTAAAGATGTTGCATTATTCCCCAGGTATCCATGCTCCTTGTTTTGACCATGTAAGCTGCTTTGTCTGAACTTGGTAGGGAGTCCATAAGCACCCTGGGAGATGCAATTTCCTTATAGGAAACACAATATGACTACAGGTGAGAATGCCAGGTGAATTGGTGCCTGTGTACATACAGATGTGTATATAGGTACACAAACTATGTGTGGAGTAAAAGTATTTGGAACATACAGATATCTGGTAGGCTTAATAGCATATTAAAAAGGAGAAAAAGCTCCTTTCATTGTTATGACTAAGAATTCTCTGTAGCCAACAGCCCTGCAGTACCGCCACGTGGATTAGACCTTTGTGGATTTCATACTCTATGTTGTCCTGGTAGACTTGCATACGACAGGAAAGAAACCCATACAAATATATTGTTATCACAGCGAGTGAAATGCTTGGTTAAGAAATGAAGTATTTAGTCAAAAAAAGAAAAGGTTATTATGGGCCTGCCATTTCTCAGGTTAAAGAGTAGGCAATGCATGCGTGCTGTTTACACACAAATACATTATTGATTTCTAGCAGTTCATTCATTTGCATATAAAAATCTGTATCTAAAGCTGATCTTCAGTTTTAAGCCATATGTACTAAGAGCTTGACAGACTCGATGGTATTTAAAAGTGTATGCCTTGCATAAGGCAAAATGGAAAAATATTGAAGTTCTGCATTGCAGAAAACAGATTTTTAACAATGCATAGGAATATGCATATGGTTAGATTTTACCTGTTCTCAAGGCACTATAGCTACACACTTGAAATGGATCTTCTTTTAACAGCTTTGTACATTCCATACCATAGTTTCACTTGAGACATTTGTTTGAAGGCAGACAGCAACTCTGTTTTAGGAGCAAAGCCATTCAAATCCCATGCAGTCCCAGATTTTTGCATCCCATTCCTCCTGCAATGCCTACAAGTTCCCATAGCACAGAGCAAAATAATGCTGTTCTACAGACACACATGCACATACAACTTGAAGAAACTGTTCAAATCTAAACAAATGAGGTTAAAGAGAATAGCAATAGAGACACCCTCAAGATTTAATTATTCAAAACAATAGTTTATCATCTGTTCCTACTTCTGAGCTACATATGTGTGTACTCCAGAGCAAACAGTGGGGACGGCAAAACACAGTTGCTGCAGTTTGCTTTTGGCTTACAGGAGACCTTTGAAGTTTCTATCCTGGAGACAGCACATACATAAGCAACAGAGAGGCAGCCAGGTTTGGATCTTCTGCACCCATTGCTGAGGTCTCCTGACCAGCCTATTTAACCTTGTCTTTTGTCCTTCTGGCATTTATTAATCTGAAGATTCCCAGGCTTAACGTCCTGAATCTTTGTCTATTGGCAGAGTTAGCTGTTTCAGATACATCAGCCAGCTGAAGAGGAAGAGTGCAAAATAAAACTGGAGTGCTCACTGGCCAGAGCAGCAGAGTCATGTTTAGAACACACACACATGAAATCCTTGGCCTCTCTTTTCGACAGTCAAACCTTCATGTTACTTTCTACAAACCAGGTCAAGGCTATGCAGCTAAATAGCTCCAGAAAGGAGGAGAGCGACTTTGGACAAGGGCCTGAAGGGACAGGCCAAGGGGAATGGCTTTAACTGCCAGAGGGGAGACTTGAGATGAGCTCTTAGGCAGAAGCTGTTCCCTGTGAGGGTGCTGAGGCGCTGGCACAGGGTGCCCAGAGAAGCTGTGGCTGCCCCATCCCTGGCAGTGTTCAAGGCCAGGTTGGACACAGGGCTTGGAGCAAGCTGCTGCTGTGGAAGGTGTCCCTTCCCGTGGCAGTGGTTGGAGCTGGAGGAGCTTTAAGGTCCCTTCCAACCCAAACCAGTCTGGGATTCTATGATTGTGGAGATACACCTAATCCCTGAAGGGGAAAGTTATCATCTTACTTACACCGTTTACTTACTTTGTGCTTAGTGAACATGATGAAATTGTCCTCTTTCTCCTTTTAACTTTTACATTTAACTTTTCGTATTTTTCCACAAACATGCTACGAAACCATAAAATGAGGGGTGCCTGTCAGGCTCCCTTTGGAGTACACTCTAACATGGACCCCTGCCCTGTAACAAAGTCTATATTGGAGAGATGCAGCAGGTCTCTGTCCCTGGGTCAAATAAATTTTGCTGGGGACAGCACTGGGTAAGAACTCATTAAAAGTTGGAATGAAGAAAGCTGAAACACAGAGGAGCTGAAGTAAAAGCAAACTGCAAAGTCAGTGGGAAATCCAAGGATGCGCAGCCTGTCTGAAATTAAACTCCTTTTGCAGACATCCGGCCACCAGAGCAGGGAACTGTTACCCTTCCATAGCCCAGCTACACCAACAGCAACTCATTCAAAACAGCTGAAGAAGTGAATTCTACTAACAAAAATCAAGCAGATGTTTACCTGCAATGAAAGGCAAAGCTTTCGGTTTGATGTATGAAAGACGGTGGCTTACAAGAACAGATTGTATTAGAGCTGGGATAAAACCTTAACTAACTCGCTCTCAGTCACATCCCTGGATCTGCTAGGCTTGAGCAACGGGAGAGACTTGACTTGAATAGGAATACACAAATGTGAGTGACACCTATAGATTAGCCAAAACACCAGACTGTCTTGCTTTACCCTCCTAGGAAGGGAGAGAAATACTCAGAGAGAAAGAAGGTGACCCATGGAAGGCCCTTCCTATCCATCCCTGCAAGCTTTCTCAGGCAAATCAACAAAACCTCTATAGATACTTCACCGGTATTGATCTGGAGATCTACTACCACAGATAATAACGTTGTTTCTGTACTGTAGCCATGCCTAAAAACCAGAGAGGTACAGGAAAGAAAGCCTAGTGAGCAAAAGACACAAGAATTTACTGATGCAGAACTACTGTAAAGCTTGGACATGAACGGAAATCATAAAGCTCTGAATGCAGGCCTAGCCCTCATTTTAACCTGCTGTATGCTGACTTCCATAAATACACAGGCAAAGGGTTCTGCAGCTGTTTGAAGCTACAAAATGGGCACTAATTCCAAACCCAGCTCCCTGTTCATTTCAAGGCCCCTCTATTGACATGCCTAGTAGTTCTTCAGATATGTAAACACTGGGATTATTAAACAAATCCATTGAATTTCACTGGAATTTGGGCACTGGCACTCTTTAATCTTCTCTCAAGATTCCAGTCATAGCTGTCTAATATTTAAATGCTTTTTGTCATTTATTAACACCAGAAATACGTGGATATAACCAAAACCATAAAAAAAAACCAAACCAAACCCAAGCAACCAACTTTGCAGTGAAGGCACATGCCAGGGTATAAGAACAAGCACACAAGTTCATATTTAAAATTAGATTATATTACAGACTTTGGAGGGATTTACAGGTCTCAGCTGCTTGATGTCTTTGATATAACACACTACATTACATTTATGTGTACCATTGCCCTCTACAGGATGGAATACTGGATTTAAGTAAGCCTTGTGATTATTTTGCTTTCTAGTAGCAAGCTCAGAAAGCATTACATGTTTAATTCCAATGCTGGAAGGCTGTAATCTTGTCACAGAAGGTTCTAGATTCCATATCTGATAAGATATTCTGTGATATAAAAGAGGCAACCAAGTATACGATGTAGATCAGCTGTGCAAAAACGTATTCAGAACCATTCCTTCAATGAACAAATAAAATTGTAAATACAAATGCAGCACCTTTCCCCCCAGCAATGTCTTTCTATAATCAGTCGTTTGCACAGGATATGTCCAATAAGCACTTTTGAATACCTGTATTGCGAAAACATGTCACATTTGCAAAACATGAAATGTGAAAAGCATGTAAAAAACACAAATACAAGAAGAAACCTGCAAACACTGATCTGGCCTTGCAAGTGTGGAGTTCTGTCATTTTATTTCACCAGTCTCTGCATTCACAAATCCACAGCAGCAATTCTGGGCACAGAAGAACAAGATAGTTAACTTTTGCATGACATTACTTACACTGTATGCCCTTATATTCACTTAAAATCTGGCCACTGGGCACACGTGGAATGCTGGAAAAGGTCCACGGTGTGAACAAAACCTGAGGTGTGTTTATAAGCACAAACTGACCCCAGTGAGATCTTAGCATAGGAAATGACACATTTTGGCACTAACTAAACAAAAAAGCCAAGTTCTTACGGATTTCTGAATTTCCTGAAATTCCAGGCTTAGCAGAAACACTGAAATCATCTCAACTTCTACCATTATCAGAACTGTCATGTTTCCAGTTTCATGTCATTTTTAGGTTTCAGATTAGAACGAATGATTTTGATAAAGCCAGCCCAAGAGACTGACTTGCTAAGAAGGTTCCCTTCATTTAGAGACTAAACTTTCCTATGTAAACCTCATAGATCTAAAAACTGGACAGACATAGGCCCTCTAAAACTGAATGAGATACCCCCACCACGACTTTCACATGTGTCAGAGGTATATGGATCTTTTTTATTATTACTCATTTTGCTTTGTGTTAATTACAGGAAAGGAGAAATAGCTTTTATGGAAAGAAAAGTTCTTTCAAAAACACCCATTTCAGAAAAGCATTGAACAAGACATTAATAACAAACTGAAAGGATAAGCAGAATGGAAGTCTGAAAAATTCTATATTTGTATTATACAGGCATTGTTTTCATTCTTGGCACCTTATTTTTCATGTACATAAAGAGAACGCAAGCTGCAGCAGGGTGAGACAAAGATCAATGCTGAATGTATTACTTGGCATTGGTCAGACTCAGTTTAATAAGAAAAGAATTGATCCATTAAGCTAAACCTAATTCTTGGCCGAAAACGGTTGAAATCTCTTCTTTATACTGCTAGCTTCATAAAGAGCTATAATATTCGGAAGAAACAACTCAGAGCTGAGTTTAATAAGATTAAATGTATTGCAAATATACTTAACAAGAATCTATCAAGTTGTTAATGATTGCTATTAATATCAAACAATTTTTGTATAGAATTTTTTATTAGAGTAGTTGTAAAATATAGCCATGTGAAATGCAATATAAAAAGGGGTTTAGGTAATTTGTAACAGCTACAATCGCAGAACCAAAACCTTAACCTATAAGATATAGTAATTTATTTTATCAATCCTGTTTCTCATACAAGTGCAATTCAATTTGTAAAGTATTTAAGTGCCAGTCATTAACACTGTATAACAAAGTGCAGAAGGACAGAATCTACTATATGTGATTGTGTTATTGTATGTGAAGAGACTGCAAAATAAATTACTTTCTCTGTCAGCAAGGTTGGAGACCCATTGTTAGAATACAACTTCAGATTTCTATGAACTGCTCCACAAAGCACTGCTTCGTAGCTACGATAGCTAAAAGCAGTTACCGGTACTGTAAGGATGCCCTATGCTGTCAAAGGGACGTAATGACATTCATTTGCCTCTGTCACTGCATCTTCTCAGGTGATGTCCCCTTTGCAGACCAGGGGGGACATCACCGGAGAGCCCCCATCCCAAAGCTGCTTCATGCTCCCACCCTACAGCACGGCACTGCAGGGAGGAGAATCCTCAGCCCTCGGGAGCAGCACCGGTGCTGGTTGCTGTAACACATCGGCCGTGCTCCCCTGGGCAGCCTGTGCCCGTGTGTCGGTGTTGTGCCTGTCCTTGGGCAAACACAAACAGCACCACAGGTTAAAACCTGCCCATCACCTTTTTAGTGAAGCTCTTCTCTTTTAGAACGTGGGTTTAAACATTATCTCTTTAAACAATATATAAAAGAATGAGAGCAGGCATTCCTGCTTCACCGCCGATTTGAACAGAGGAGGATCTAACTGCAATCAATTCAGCAGTGGTTACAATCTAGTTACAGTTTTAATTCAGATGACAATGTGGTAAAAATACAACCCCACCTAAAAGCAAACCTCTGAATTCAAGGAAGAGAATTACTGAAACGGGGTGAGACTGAATGAAAAACAGAGAAGGAAATGGAAAGTACTGAAAGTCAATTATTCCATGCCCGAAGGTTATATGCAATGTACAGCATCAGAACATTGTGTATTAAAATATATATTGTGGATGAAGAGGAAAATGCAGTAACATTCATTTAAGAACAAGGCATATTTAAGGTATAAAACCACATATACAAACCAGAAAGATTAGAGCATGAAGTTAAAAGACTCTGGCATACTGATAAGGAAAGCTAAAGGGGGAAAATGAAAGGAAAAGTTCACATAAGGTGAGGAAATTGTAAATAAAGATTTTTTTCTTTTCAAGCACGTAAAGAGCATAAGGTCAGTGAGAGAAACAGAAGCACACCTATGAAATGGCAAATGGCAGTTTACTAACAGGAAAGAGAGAGTGCTGAAAAATGAACTCCCGATTTTATTGTCCATAAACCAAGGTTGGGACTGATGACAGGATCAGACATAAATTTCCTGGGGGAGGAAGAATAAACACCAAAGGAAATCAGTACCACACCAGCACAGCTCATCAAGAAATTAGGAAGTCTGAAGGTTGACAGAACTCCAGGAATAGACAGAATTAATTCAGAGCTCAGAAAGATATGTCAAAAGAGATAAAGGAATCTGTAGCAGATATATTCAAAACCTGTTTGGAAACATGAGCTGGACTGAAGAGAGGTTAGTGATAACCAGGATCTAGAAACATACAGCCCTCCGACTTCCCATCTGTGTTATGCTCTTGAAACATGGTCATTTCAGGAAACAATACAATGAGGAGTTTGTACAGCTGCAAAAGAAACTGCTAGCACAGTTCACCAAAGGGATATGGTGCCTAAAAATGCCCTCAGCACCTTTTAAAGACTTACAAATTATTGATCATAATGGAAGGTACGACCATATATTCCACTTTCTTTAGCAGAGCTTCTGATAGATTAACACACAGAAGAGTAATCGACAAGGTCAGGAAGTGTGGGAACAGTCAGTAAGATGACAGGGAATGTTTGGAAGAGGAAAACCAGTAAGCTGGTCAGTGAGCAGAAACAGGGTAATGTTCAGCAGGGCTGCAGTACACTCCATGCAGACAAAAAACCCAGCACAGCAGAACTACAGACAAATCAATTCAGTGTAGAGAAATTTACACTAATAAAACCAGCCGCAAATAACAAGCAACGGGGCTGTACCCTGCAAGGCTTAAAGTTCAAGTCTTTCACATTGATGCACTCCATTAATTCTGGATTTCTGGTTTTCACAAGAGAAAGAGGTGAGCAGCCTCTAAACATTGGGAGAATTTAGAAAGGGAAACAACCTTCTTAAATACCCAGGGTAATTGCAAATGCTGGCAGAAGCTCCTGCAACATTAAGCAGTAGGACAACATGTTGGTATGATCAAGCATCTTGGGGTTTGGCCCAAACCTTACAGGAATCAGTGGAGCAATTTCTCCTTAGTGCAATTGGACTATTCTCTATAAATCAGAGGCACTGATTTACTGCTGTAATATTTTAGCATCGTTATTCATCCCTTCCCCTGAGAAGCTGATCACTGCCCACTGAAATCAGCCCCCGTATTGCTGCTGCTCTAAGTGGAAGCTGAATTGGATTCAATGGCCAAGTTGTCAGGGAGTTTTTCATTGATCTGTCCACAGTGACATAGAAATCTCCACAAGAAGTTAAAGCTAATACAGAATCTGGAAATAGATTTACAAAAAAACCAAACGCCCACAAACAGCCTTCCAATCCACATTTCCAAGAACCGTATCTCTCATTAGCCTTTAATTTACTCCATGTTGGCAGATGCTCCTAAAACCCCTCTCCTGACTTTTAAAGTCTCAATTATCCTGGATAGCAGCACATCATCTGCAAATTCAGCTCAAAGTTCATGTGATTTTAAATCATCATATTGAATAACACCAGTCCTAATCCAGCACAACTGATGACACCACTGGTACAAGCATCAGCTTTATCACTGCAGCAGTTCTTGGATATACCTGAACATTCCAGCAGATTTGAGAAGGGATTAGATTTTTCTTTACAATAATGCATGGAATTAAAATGAATCACTAATGACAACAAAATACTCCTTAAATGGCCACACTGGTTAACTCCTCATTTTCCAGCATAGGAACTGGTTTTAAAAGGGAGTTATATTAAATGATTATCAATGTTTTAGTTATGACAGCGGAAAGGTGGAGCAATTGCTACAGAAACGGGAAACAGAGAGTTCAAATGGAAACATACCAGGAACAAATGGAAAATGATTTCTTAACACAGAAGACAGTCCCTTTTACAGAGCAGGCATGTAACACCTTCACAAACAAATGGGGTGAGTGGAAAACCACATATTTAATCCAGATATGGCTACTGCCAATCTAGAAAAGAATCTCTTCAACTAAAAATCAGATTACCCGACTCTGAGCCCTGATACATAAACTCCCTTGTGCCAATGAGAGGAAGCGTCTTCTCCTTCACCTCCAGTTTGGTTTTTCTGTTCTGTGCTTTATGCATTCCTTCCCAATCAGACACAGCTGCCATTGGCTTCAAGGCAGGCTGTCACTCAGTGCTATTAGACGTATTGCTTTGAAGTAGAAGAATGAAGACGGAATTCGTACCTGTTTGGTTGTTACTGCTTAGATAAAGAGGTTTGCCATAAATTGCTTTAGTAAAGCAGAAATTATGTATACACAATTAAAAAATCCCTAAAATACAGGAAGAGTGTGATGTTCAAAAGGACTGGGTTGCCCTAATTCTGTTGTTAACAGAATTGCCATTAACTTCAGCAGATGCAGAGTCAGACCAGATCTGAGCGCATCTGAAACACCTTGCTCCACACAGAATGAGTTCTGATCAACGAAGTCATTTTTAATGACAGAACAGCCAGTGAAAGGTGCACGTTGACAGCCCTGTTTCTATACACAGCACATGAACAGCACAAGCTTATTCATGAAATTAAGGCATCTCACACTTATCGTTTAGAAGTAGGGTGACTTTTCTCCCCACTTCTCTACGCAACCAGAAGAGAAAACCACCAAAATTGATATGAGAAATTACGGGGTTTATGGTGGGCACCTTTCAAGCAGACTGGTTACTTCAGACATGGCAGGGACAGCTGACAGTACTGACGTGGAATAAAATGCATGTATTTCACTAGTTTCTGGAAAAGCTTTTGCTTCTGATGCTTAATTCTCCAAGTGAGTTACGAGCTTTCTTAAAAGCTTATGGGGAAAAAGCAAACCCCACTAAAAAAAAACCCATAGAGACCTCTGATTATATCATCTGGGACTTCTGTCATGCCTATGATGTGTCACTTACTGCAGTTTTAAGGGACTGGTGTAGTCCTGGTAGGTGGAAAACAAAGCGGAGTGCCTGAAACCCATTACTCATCACACAACCTGCTTCAGAGATGTCCCTTTATGGTTTCAAATGAAGCTGTTAAAACCACTCCAGGAAAAGATACTGGGAAGTATCACCGTGGTGAAACGTGTGTGTGGTGTACGTAAGGCATGGAGGTGCAGAGGGGAAGGAAACTGCCAGCTAAAATAACCAAACGGCTGAAAGAGGAAAAGAAGAAATTCTGATACAGCTAATGATATGCCTGTTGCACAGTGAATGCTCTTGCATTTCCTCCATTTGAAATCTGCTACATGTTATTGTCTATTTTGCTTTTTAATTTTCAGCATGGTCTCCTTCACTGGAATTTGTGTTGAACTCCAGAGTTCCTTGTTTCAAATTGTAGTGGAAACCTCATTTGGAACAATTTAGTCAGGCAATGAAGGAAAGCTGGAAGTAGTCAGGCAGCAGAAGTTGCTGCTATACCTTAGCATGCTGTCCTGATTATAGTGCCATTAGAGTTTGCTGTTCATAGAAATCAAGGAATTTATGAATCATTAAAAGGTGCAGGTGATAGAGAAGTTATTATAATAGCATTCAGAAATATTACAGGAACTATCACAAAAGCTACAGTGTTAACACCACTGACTGAATACAAAGGCACTTGTGAAATTATGGGATAGCTGAGGATGTAGATACGCCAAATTTCCAGCCAGCCTCAAACCAGTCACTTGTCATTTGCATGGTTTTGATATAGGACTGATTTTGTTCAAGACTGCATAAAACATGTAGCAACACTCATTAGAAGTGCCCTGTGATTGTGTAAAAGCCCTGGGCTGGAGCTGGTGAAAACACAGGCTTGGGAACAGCAATAGCTCTTCTCCTGAAGCACTCATTTTCTTACCTTTTGCTCAGAATCCCCAATGTATTGAAGCATATTAGATACTAAACCCACTAGTCCTTAATTATACTAGTGACCAATAACTTACATGCACTGCTCATCCCTGACTTCTTACTTTACTTTTCACTCATTCAACAACGCTTCTATAGACCATCATAGGGAGCATTTCTCTTTGTGTGTGCAAACTTCAAGTATTGAAAAGATAAGATAAAAGAATCACTATTTTGGTTATCTGAAGACCTGATTTCTAAAAGCCTGACTTTCTAAATGTCCAGCATGTCCCCAGAACAACACGTCCTTCACATGCACTGCTACCACCACCAAAGGCATTCATTTTTGTTATTGATATTATGATGTTAGGTGCATAAGCATAGAACTATCAAGACCACAACCAGACTTATTTAAGCATTACTCCTTCAGAAAGTTATTCAGCTGCATTTTAAAATACACATTCTCTAAACAAAAGCAGGAGAAATTAAACAAGATTCAAGAGAAAGGATGACATTTATTACATGTAAATAGAATTTGCTGAATCTGAAACTTTGCTGACTTTTTATTTTCTGGTCTTTCTCAAATATATCATTTGAATTGACTGTTTAAATCCCTGCGGGACTCAACAGGGCAGAACCACAGCTATTCTGCTCAGCTGCTAAGAAGTTCTTAGCTACAGTCATTTTGCCTCACTCGACAGTCTTCCTGCTCCTCATATTAGCCCTCACATTAGGCCTCTGCTTGATACTTTCCCAACAGCCTTTAAAACAAAGAGTCAAGACTCCATGCAAGAGCAAAACAGATGAACCTGTTAACTATAGCCCAATTCCCCTTTACACTCTTTGAACTAGAGAGGCCTGGCAGTTCACTGAGGGGGTGCAGCAGGTCAGGTTTGAAGTCCATTAACACAGCTGTGAGGGCTTTGCTTGCACACCACCTTTCCATGCTGTCTCTCACTCTAGTTAGAGCTACAGTCAAACATCCTTTGCTTTGATGAACACTGAAATTCATCAACTTTAGCTCTCAGAATACATTTAAGACAGAAAGAAAATAACTCACTTTACCAATCTGCACCATTTTGTATTGACTAATGCATGGGGGAAAAGAGGCAAAATTCCTCAGTTCCGTGCTAGCTGCACTACCTTCCTGCCAGAGGCACCTTGGGAAAGTCCTTCAGTTTCTCCTTACCCCAGTTTATCCACCTGTAATACAGACAGGCCTTCCTGACCAACTGGGCTGCAGAATGTGGCTCCCTCTTTCAGAGATCCAATCACTTCAATATTTAGATTCTCAAATAGAGTACAAAGAGTATAAAGGACTGAGGAAAAAAACAATGTAAAGGATGGCCATTCCTTTCTTGTGGTGTTCGTCAGCTGTACCTACCATCACCAAATGCAAAACATTGCCCTGTGTGGAAAAGATATGCTGCTTGCTTCAAGAACACCAAGCAAACAACAGAGAGGATAGCATGGGATAAGAGGTTTCTCTACCTCCGAGGAGTCATTTGGCTGTTGCCAGTAATAGCAAGCTGTAGTTTTACTCTTCTTCCTAATAGGCAGGATAGAGGAATTTATACATATAGGTTTTCACAATGTTTTGTCTCAGAAATATTTATCATTATAAGAGGCAATACATGACATTCCATAATGCTCCCTCTTACTGTAGTTAACACTGCAGGGGAGAAATCTCTGTCCTCAAGTTCCATTATAATAAAGCAAGCAATAAAAGGAAAGTAACAAGTGCATGAAAGTAAATAACTATTTCTGACAAATGTGTGTTTGTCACCATCGCTGCCAAGTGATGGAATCACCTGCTCTTCTATCACGAATGAGGACCACCACATACCAGTAACAGCAGCGCTTTGTTTTTATACAGCACAACATGTGTTAATCAGAAGGCTCTCTATAGAATATGGGTGGGATATATGGTAAGGGACCACAGCCAAATCCTGTCCTAGATCTACAGCAACCCACAAAAGACAGGAGGGAATCCAGTGCAAAAGATTGCCAAGGTTTGAGATTCCAGACTGCCTGGGTAACCTGTCCCACTGTGGTAAATTCTTCCCAATACCTAATCAGAATTCCCCCTAATGCAGCTCGTGTCCATTGCCTCTTCCCCTTTCATTTCCTCTTTCTCCTGTGTTCTTAGAAAGACCCATTCTCTCCCATTCTTTACATGCAGACAGTAATAAAGTCTTACTTCAGCCTCAGATCTAATTGTTCAAGAAAGTTCCAAAATACCATGTGAGACAAATTACTCTGCACTAAATTTATCTACCTCTGAAGGAGAAAGTGGTGTGGGAATCCAAGTGGGATTTTAACTTTTCCTAGAAACACTTCTGATAGAATTACTCATTGATAATTGATGAATTTAAATTACTTCTGACAATTAACAAAATTACAAGTGCAAAGTAGTGCTTATTGGCAAATATGATACGCTGGAACTTGCCTCCTGCCTTCATGTAATATTCCCTGTGCTGGCTCCCCAGTGGGATTTCTCACAACACGTTGGTTTTGTGCCTGAAAAGTATATCAGAACAAAGCTTTCCCTTTGTATAGCTTATATTGTGCAACATATCTTGTTTATTTGTGTAAATATGTATTGTGCACTTATGGATGTATTCAAGCTCAGGTCAGAATTAGTAGAGAAGTGCCACGGTTCCATGTACAAGAAATATTAAGCAGTAATACATAATAGAGCTCGGGGCACAAAATGTGCCTGGCAAGGATGGGTGCCACGCAAATTGGAAAGGGGGGGAGAAGTGAAGACTCTCTAAAATCACCTGGTGAAAAGCCGAAGGTCTCAAAGAAACTGAGTAACTCGCAGGATTAGGATGCCCACGTACAAGATGACAACTCCTGTCTGTTAAATCAAGTGTAAAGCTCGGAAGTGTTACAAAACCAGCAAATATTTATGTGTCTATTTTTTAATGGAAAACAGAGTAGAAAAATGACACAGAAGCTGACCTTGACAGTTTCACGGGGATAGCACTTACATGAAGAGGAGAGGTTATTCTCATCATGCTGAGTGCCGAAGGACTGTCCAACAAGAGAGATGTCTCCTGGTTTTCACTTCTCAAATGCAAGGATTTGTTGCAGAGAATGCAAAAATGAAGATGCTTTTACATTTGAATCATTTAAATACAGTTCCTACCTAACCCAAGGTTATTGCTCTCACATTTGGGCAAGAGCAATAACATAATCCCATACATCCCTTGTTTTCATCTGCTGGTTTCACAGGCTAACCAGGCAGGTAATACTGCTGATGTATTTTACACAGAAGATAAGAATGAGGTTCATCTACCAGCTTTGCGCATTTAACAAAGGATTGATACAGCCTTCCCTTTGGCCTTTGAAGCTCCAGGTCATTTAACCAAATACCCAGAAGCGTCCAGTGGAGTCACTAGCTACATCTGGGAGGATCCATAGCAAAAAATAACAAAGTGTATCTTGATGAGGCTCTTCCTTCCCTGTGCAAGTCAGTTTCTGCATATTTCACTTGGTAAAACATCTTTTTTATTCCCAAGTAGGTATTTCTAAACCAAATTTGATGCTATACTGTTCATTGCCAAAGAAAGACAAAACCTTCATCCCTCTGCCTGATACATTCAGTCAAAATATGTGGTCAGCCTACATAGCGCAGGCTGAACACCTCAACCTCAAACCACTGCTAAAACATGCTTGCATATTTCATTACATTTAAAGCATGTCTATAAGTGGGGCTGCCAACAGCTCAAAATCTCTTAACTCACATGTTTTAATGAAACCAACAGTGAGGATTAAAGGTTTCTCTCATACTCTGTTTCGTTACTAAATGCAGAAGGTCTGACCGAGCTAAATGTCACATTCTGACTTGCTTGATTTAGCCTTGCTATTTAGTAGTAATTATGGACAGAAGTCTCATTTAGGTGTATTGATCCAGTCTTTAACATGAGGAATAAATCCAGCAGCTGGGCTGTGGAAAACACTGGATGAATTCTCAATTCAGGAATCTCTACAAAGAACAAAGAAGCAGCAACACATTTGTGGCAGCACCAACTCTTACACATGGTTTAGTGTGAGATGTCCCTGCCCATGGCAGGGGGATTGGAACTGGGTGATCTTAAGGTCCTTTCCAACCCTGACTATTCTATGTTTCTATGCGCATCTTTAGTTCAAAATGCTAGAAGAGCTTTTCCTAAAGGAGAAGTCACAGCAGGAAGGAAGATCACAAAACCTGTAGCCCATCAATGAGCCATGGATGTGGAAGGTTCCAATTCTGCCTTCATGGAAGGCAGGATCCCAATTCGGGAAAGCATTTAATCATATGTTTCGGTCCATCAGAATACATGAGAGTCCTTAAGTATGTGCTTATTTTTAAAAGATGCTTAAGTGCCATTGATTTCAAGTACATGTTTAAGTGCTGTCCTCGATATAAATGATTTCTGAAACCAAGCTTGATGGGGAATTTTAACACTGATTTCAGTAAGAGCAGAACAGGAAACTAAAGAACTTTAAGAATCCCAAATGCTTATCCAAATTGAATGTCGACACGAAAATAAGCAAAGTATAATCACATCATGTTGCACGTTTGCATTTCAGCTGCCAAAAGAAAGAAATCCTGAAATTACCGACAAATCCTAAGCCCCTCATGCTAACAAAAGGCATCACTGAAGGGATAAGAACTTCTCTGCTTCTGGATCACTCTAAATTTTTACCTTTATGCGTATTTTCTTATCATTTGTGGGTTTTTTTTAAGGCTAACAATAGAATTTTCTGGTGAAATATACTTCTTTTTTTAAGTTATAAAAAAATCCATAATATAATTCTATGAGAGTTACCATAATAGACTGTAACAGCTGCTATGGTCTATTGTGTAAATAAGTAATTACAGAATTTACAGACTATCATGTAAATATGTAATTATGGACTTTTTAAAATGTGCATTATTTCCTCGATAGTCTATCGTTTAAATATGTAATTATGGACTTTAGAACATGTATTATTTACTCAGCCTGCAACAGCTCCTTGGGACAGAGCTGTTCTGGCCTATTGGGTAAACATGTAATTACAGACATCTTAAAAATATGTATTATTTATTTGCTCATGCTGCTGTCGATACATCCTGACAGCCGTTCTGAACGGATATCATAGAGTCAATAGTCCGACAAGTTTCCATCACTCACTGAGAGCACCTCTCTGCAGGGTTGTGGTGCCAGCCTCTGCGTTGTGAGGTGTCTTACGATGGGGCTGTCAAATGGAAATCAAGCAAAGCAGACCACATAGAGATCTGTTGATTGGCCTTTTCTACCAAGAGTCATAAATGCACAAAAAGAAAACCCTTCTGTCATTTCTTCATAGAACCATAGAAGAGTTTGGGCTGGAAAGGACCTTAAGATCATCCAGCTCCAACCCCTGCTATGGGCACGGACACCTCACACTAGACCATGCTGCCCAAAGCTCTGCCCAACTTGGCCTTGAACACTGCCAGGGTTGGAGCATGTACTACTTCTTTGGGCAACCTGTGCCCGTGCCTCACCACCCTTACAACAAAGAACTTCTTCCTTATATTCAGGCTAAGCAGGAGATAGGTTGGAGCAGACAGTTCTGTACTGTGGCATTTTTGCAGTGTACTATATTATGAATCTCAAGAATGTTCTTGATGACAAGAGAATATTCTTCATAGTGGTGGGGGAAAAAAAATGTGAAGGGATTTCACTCATCCAAGATGGAACCTCAAAGATGTTGAAATTCTGGAAAGAGGGTAATTACCATCCCCGTGTAATATTTATGGTTCTGAACTACCCACATGCCTCAATGAGAGGTGAACCCTTGGTGCTCTGCAAACACTTGCGAATATCCCGACCTCAAAGACTTCACAAGTTCAGAAATATTATCAAATGTATTATTCTTTACAGAATGCTTTTTAGAAGCAAAATGAATATGTTCTTAGGCCAAAATGTATGCACTGAGTCTATGATTTGCTGTGTCTGCATCTATATATCAATAACACTAACATTTAGGCATGATTTTCCTAACAGACCACAGCAAAAAGCAGAACCAGAATAACTTATTCTTGTAAATATATAGGACAGTTGTATAGTATTGGACTGTGTTATGCTTCATACAACCCCATCCTTATGCTTGAAATAGGAGTGCTATTCTCATTTACCTAAAATGATCTCCTCAACTAGGAACGAAGAGAGAAGAAAGATAAAACTCATAAAAGAAAAAATATTTAACAGATAAGGTATATGGCTGTACCAACTTATATATATTATTCATTTTTACTAATGCTTCTTTCTCCATAGTCTACAAGCCTCATGTAATAATAAAGCCAGAAGAATTGAACCTAAATAGAAAAAACTATGTTGGGATGTTTAAATGAGAGTACTGATGAAAACAAACTGTTTTCCAACCTGAGGAGAGAAGGTAGAGCATTGGCTGGAGTGAGACTGAGCTCTGCTGTCAACCCAACCCTTCAGAATGGGTCAGGACTAACTCCAGGGAGTCTGCAATTTGACTTCTGAGGAAGAGACGAAGAAACTGGGATTGCTTAATCCCAAGGGGAGATGACTGGCAAGGATGATGTGCTTCAGCTACACGAAAAGACAGAGGAGTGAACAGACTCCTCTTTATGTCCAACATAGACAAGTGGTAATGGAATTCCATATGGCAAGGGAGATTTAGGTCAGAGGGTTGCACAGGAAGGCTGCAAAATCTTTATTGCAGAAGGTTTTTAAGAATGGAGTGAACAAACTTTCATCAGTAAGAGTACAGTTATGCTGCCTTTGAGAAAGGCATGTGGACTCCTGAGATCCTTTCCTGTCTTCCCCTTACAGGGCTTTATGCTCCAGAATTAACCTCAAGCCACAACCGTAAACTCAATTTTATGCCTAAAAAGCTGATAAAACTCACTAAAATTTTAAACAGAGAACTCAAAATATGCTGAATAATCAACATGTTATGAACAGTCTAAACAAGACAATGCACACTTCAAGACCAGGTTTCACTTTACTTCCCCTGGGTGTTAGAAGACCCTTTTGTGTCTCTATGTATCAGTAGCACACACCTTAGTTCCAACTTTAAAAAGGTCACACTGTTTATTTTAGAAAATAAAAAAAAAAGCAGTTTCACCCAAACTCATTTAGCAACATAAAAAACTGGCAAAAAGAACATCTAGGAGATAGGAACAGCCTGAACGCATGACATTCGCAGGCCCTGCTAACATGAGAAACAACACTCCACATCTGGAATCCAGGAGCTTTGGAATCTCCAGCCACGAAGTGGACGTGCAGCTCTCTGTGATGAGTTCAACTGATAATTATGGATTTGCTGCAATAATAATCCTGCCTTTCTAAAAGCAGGTGGAAATTTTCACTCTCTGGGTCATGGTACCTCACCACCTGTGTAAAGCAGGTAAGATTTAGGAACCTGTAAGAAGATTGCATGCAGCAGGCTTGGAGCTGAGTGATGGGATTTCCTTCCAGAACCCTGGAATCCGCTATACTCTTTGCTCTTCTGAGCTGTTTATTCTGGAGCTCAGCCTGCATTTGCAAGGTCATGCCAGGTACTACTCGTCACACTATGTTGCTTATGCGTGAAATCCTCATCTTGTGCAATGCCCACAAATACATATTCATGTCATAGTATCTCGATGTCCAGGGATAGTTTGAGCATGCCCAAATGAGGGTGGCTGCCACACATGCTTTGCATTATTGAGGCAAAATAAAGCAAAGAGGGAAGCTGTTATTGTGAGACTGGAAAAATTACAGGGAGGTTAGCATAGCTGCACTTGTGGAACTAGGTGGCTGGTAAAATAAGACCTTGCCTTTCGTGCATGCAATTAAATTACTTATGTGTGAAGTAGACATGCCAAAATTGGATGCAGTGTCCATTTTGGAGCAGTGATTATTATTGTGAAGTCATTCTTAAACAGGCGAAGTTTAGATGGGATCTGAGGAAGAAGTTCTTTACTGTAAGGGTGGTGAGGCACTGGAATGGGTTGCCCAGGGAAATTGTGAATGCTCCATCACTGGCGGTGTTCAAGGCCGGGTTGGACATAGCCTTGGGTGACATGGTTTAGTGGGAGGTGTCCCTGCCCATGGCAGGGGGGTTGGAACTGGATGACCTTAAGATCCTTTCCAACCCTGACTATTCTATGATTCTATGATTTTCGAGGTGGGATTATGGGCACTGAACCACTGGGACTGCCTGTGCTGCCCATGCATTAAATCCTCATTTTGTGCAGCCTTAATGAAAAAGATAGTTCCTTGTAATGTGTTCTGTTTTGTCAGTTCCTCCTACACAGCAGTATAGGGATGCTTTCTTTGAGCTTAATACATGCAGTGATAATTTTTCCACATGCTCTTTCTGTAAATGTTCTACCACAAAACATTCTGTTAAACTGGAATTAAGGTTGTAAATGTGCATTAATAATTAGAGTAAATTCTGCATTAATCAACTATGCAACCTCCTTGACATTGATGGAGAAGAAGCTACTGAAGAAAATCACAAGCTGGATTCTTATCCCAGAAGTGCTTCTCCATTTCCACATACAGAGCACCAAATCCTGCCCTGAAGTTTAAAAGAAACACAGGCTGAAGTACCAGGAAGGCGAGATACAACTCACACTTTACAATCATAATGGACAGGATAGCAAAAGCACTCCTCGGGAGTCTGAAGCTGCTCTCCCTGGAGTAAATGGCATTTTTACCACTGACATTCAGGTCAGTAGATCAGGACTTTTGGAAATCCTATCCTTTGGGATCCGAATTCAATAAAACAATTGAGGCTTCTTTTGTTCCCTCTTTGTAAAGTCTCATCAGCCTTTTACCTCCGGTTACATCATAGGATGAACCACACACCACAGTGATCCCAAATTCACTCTATGTTCCAGCCACATAAAATACATCCTACTGTCAAAATCTCTGCTAATTCCTTGAGGAATCAAAGTCAGTATTATTTTTCCTCTTAGCCTTGACAGATCAGTCCATTCTTGTGGCTGAATTAAAAGATTTCTTTCTTTCAGCTTTATAAGATCATATTTTATCATTAATGTATTAGAAGAGAGAACAGTTAAAACTGCTGGACTAATGAAAAGAAATTAAATAACAGCAATTAATAAAGATACCTTCCAACTAGTCTCTGAATGATAGTACTAAAATACACAATGGTGTTGTGAAGCTTGGTTTATTTCTCCCTGTAATTTACTCTGAGGTCTTAGCATAAAAGGTGCTTAGAATTGAAAAATATCATTATTAGCATAAAAATGAGGTATGTTCTATTTATTTTGTGTATTAATTTAGCAGAATATATTATTACATAACTTTATCCTGTAAGCACAAGGTCACACAGGATATGACTTGTCACACTGTGCTGCCTATGCATGAAATCCTCATTTTGTGCCGAGCTCCAAAATATATATTCATGTCAGAATATCTTCCTGTCCAGTGACAGGCTGAGAGTTTCATTCTATTGCATGCAGGGGAAACAGATCCAGCGTCATTTGAGAGGTCTCTTCTTCTCTCAATACTCGAATGAACTCTCATTAATCAAAACACTGCACTCACCAAAAGACAACTGGCCCTATTAAAGCTCTCTTCAGTCTGAGAGAAATTATATTCATTTTGCCTGCATTTCTGTATCAAATCTGTGTGGCTATTCCAGTCAAACAGCCACAATGTGGCACTGACTTTATAAAGTTAGTTACCAGAAAACAGACCTGAACTGTACTAAATACAGCAAGTGAAAGAAATTGTTTCTAGGGGTGGAATTTCACTGGCACTGCCAGTGTTGCATGAACTGCAGAGATCTCCAGACAGCCCTGGAGATAACATGACCTTCCCCAAACTCCCCATCAGCCTGGTGAGCATACATTAAAAGTTCAGGCTTTGCTTACAATGGACATACCAGGGTTCGTAGTTTGATAAGCAGGAGTTCCTACCCAGTTCTGTTAACTGCCTACCCATCAAGTCCTCACTGTTCTGCCCAGGGTTAAGTGATTTTCTCCTCTGAACCGCACTGAAGAATCAGAAACAGCAAAATTCTTTGAGTATTAAATCTAAGGGAAGCCTTTTTTTTCCCAGACATCACATTGAGATTATTGTATAAGCAGTTTCTAGCGGGACGCCTTGCTCAACAAAACCCTTAAATCTAAGGAAATGTCAGTTTGCATTAAGAATATAAATAATACCTTGGTCTTCAATAACACAGCAGAAAGCAGTAGCAGTCTAGAGATCAGGGCAGATAACCAGTGTAGCCTCCAGACCAGAACAGCAGGCTTGACAAGATACTCGAGTAAATAGCCAGAACAGAACAGCAATTAACAGTTAACAGGCCACTTCAATTAAGAGCTTTCCTTGAGAAGGCAGCCTCAGACCTTCAGAGACTCTCCGAAACTGCCAGCTCAAGCAGGAAGTGGCAAAAAATCGAAGTGCATGGGGAATTTCCTCAACAGGCCTTTTATCCACAGAATGTAGGAACTGGCTTAAATGTAGGCATAGAGGAATGCAGCTGGAGGGAGGAGGGAATAAAGAGAGGAAAGGAAACCAGAGATTTCGAGCAATGACCTTATGAGAAATAAAAATGTTATTCATAGGATGGTTAGAGTTGGAAGGGACTTTAAAGCTCACTCGGTTCCAATCCACTGCCACGGGCAGGGACATCTTCCACTAGAGAAGGTTACCCCAAGTCCTCTCCAACCTGGCCTTGAGCATTGCCAGGGATGGGACAGCCACAGTCCCTCCATCCCTTGGCCAAAGCCCCTCTCCAGGTTTCCTGCAGCCCCTTCAGGCACTGGAGCTGCTCTCAGCTCTCCCCTTCAGGACCCTTCTCCTCTCCATTCTGCCCCAGCCCAGCTCTCTCAGCCTGGCTCCAGAGCAGCGCTGCTCCAGCCCTCACAGCATCTCCATGGCCTCCTCTGGACTCTCTGGTTTAACACTTACTGCTAACCTGCAGCTCTGTCACACAACTTGACACCACAACACGGCAACGCAAGACAGCCACCGAGGGTTTGTAGGCAGACATGGATCTTGTGCAACAGCTATGTTTTGTGGGCGACAATGACAGTCCCTTGGTGCACTGTGTGCTCCCACCCACCCAGCAAAGAGACAGTGGAACTGGAGGGTCAGACCCACCATCCTGTACAAGCACACTCACAGTGGCACCGGTGTGCATCTCCACATTTCTGCTCTTGTTGCTCCTGTGTACCACTACCACCACCATACTGACAGGAGCGCAGCTTCTCAACATCACAATAGGCAACTGTAAAACCTACTGCCCTGGGAAGGGCACATACAAGCATGAGAAGTGAATATCCCAAACTCATAGGGTCCCAACACCCTTTTCCATTCCAGTGTCTCATAACTCCACAATATCAAGCATTCTTTCCTCAGGAATTTGGCCTCCACAAACTTTTTAAGTCAAGCATTCTGAAGACAAATACAGAAGTGTCTTTCCTGCCTCCTGCAATCTCACATAGCTCAATGCACTCTGAATTTGGAACACGACGAGGGACCACCCCAGGAATACACAGAGGTTCAGCACAGTGTCAGGAAAAGCCTGGACCCCATCAACTGCTCTTCCCAGGCTCTACATCCTATGACCACAGTGGCCATTTGGAGTCCTTCTGCTCCCAGCCTCTACCTTGACAAACAGCCTGCAAAACTATGGAGCAACCCATGCATGTTGCCATGTCCCAAACTCCCAAACACTCTCATACAGGGGTAAGTGCCCTGCAACCGGACACACAGCCCATGTGCTGTGTGTTACATCACACTGCCTGTTACCCAGATCCAGGAGGGCAGAGGTGCCAAAGTAGTTTTACAGCTTTCTAGCGCAGAGATGCATCTGGGGCCAGGGGACTTTTGGATGGACATGTGGGAGCAACACTTGCAGTCTGCTTGAAAGGGTTATTTCCACATTTCACAGCAGTGGCCTTCGGGGACCCAGTGTCAGGTCAGCACTCTGGGGGAGGGGACCCAGGCGCCTTTCTGGCCGTTTCATAGGGTCCACTGTGGGATGGGGGGCACAGTTCTGAGGAACACCAAGAGCAGCTAAAGCTCTTGTTTGGTTGAGGGATGCTGGGGGCAATAGGTTTAGGAGGGAGAAATGTTGAGGAAAGAGCATGTATTGGCACAAGGAAGCTTGGGGGTGATGCTGTTTGTGGGTGAAGCTGTTTGAAAGCAAGGTATTTACAAGTGAGGGAGACAGGAACAAAAGCATAGGAGACAAGGCTATTCGGGAGCACGGGCTTCTGGAAGCAAGGACCCTTTTAGGTGAGGGTGTTTGGGGGTAAGCGCATTTGGAGGACAGTGCACAGGGGCTCAAGGGCATCCTGCGGCCGCAGCGGTTGGCGGGAGGCAGTTTGGGGAGCGGGTCTGCTGCTGCCGCCAGCTCCTGCCCGCCTCCTCCGCTCCCCACGCTCTCTGCGGAGCGGCTCCCGGACACCGGAGCAGCTGCCGCACGCTGCCCTCCCCCACCATCCCCCCCCAACGCCCATTTCGGGGCCGCTGCCCCCCAAGGAGCGGACCCCGCTCACGGGCGGGGGCAGCGGCGGTGCCAACACACACACACAGACACGCACGCACACACACACACACACACACACACACACACACA
>JASSUY010008459.1:0-128515 GCA_032466535.1 Forpus xanthops
TGTTCCAACAGTTCCATGTCCTTTTTATGTTGAGGACACCAGAACTGCACACAATACTCCAAGTGAGGTCTCATGAGTGCAGAGTAGAGGGGCAGGATCACGACCTGCTGGTTGCATCATCCACGTTCAGCAGCAGTACACACCACGGAGTTGATAGATGGATGTGGTTGATGTACCCAACACCAACGTTTCCTTGTCATCTTCATAGTTTTCAAATAAAAGCAAGCCAATCTTACATGAATCTGAGTCGCTGCCATGGGATGGTCAACACAGAGTCAGTCGCAACAAAAAAATGTGTGATAAAACTGTGGTCACAAAATAAACCTGCCCTATGAGTGCACCAGTGCAAAGCAGGAAAAGGCAAGAGCTGCCAAGAGCCATTTCTATCCAACAAGCAAAATTACCTTGGCCTGATTCAATCCTTCCCCAGAGCAAAACGGTTTGGTTTGCAGATACCGTGAGTAGATTGAATGTTTGAAATTTGACCAAAGATGGGCTGGGGAAAGGAAATGGGGAAAGGAGAGAAGTGAGGGGGTTACCTAGGAAATAGGCTGATGTTTTAACCTAAAGGCCTGATTTTCTCCATCCCTGACTATGTCAGGAGTTAATTGTCCTTACCTGACATGATGGGAGGGGGGTGTGTGATGGGGTTCTGTCGGGTTTATTCTTTTGGAAGGGGGCTTTGGCAGTGCTCTTGGTTAATTCAAACCTCAGCTTTTTAAACAGAAAGTGCAGTGACAACTCCATGAGTGGCTTTTTATGAATGAACAGAACGAGCCATGTCAAAATGCTTTTCAGCTGTTAGCAAAACAGCATTTTTAATGAATCTCCAAAGGTTTTGGTAATTGAGCTCTCTGTTGAAGAGTGTGCGGTCTCTTGGCTGTACGCTCAAGGGGAAAAAGCACAGGAGAAGCCATGGGAAGCAATGTGTTTGCATAAGAGTGTCGAGCACATTGAGGAGGTGCTTGCTCTGTGCTGATCTCTGCCCTGGGGTGGCTGCACTGGATTTAAACTGACTCAGAGGCTGTTGCTGGGCTTGAGGCCTCTCCCCTGCCTGATCACAGCAGCAGGGCCACACGGGCTCTCATGGATCGGTGAAATGCCTGTGTGGACAGAGGGAGATTCAGGAGTCAGAGCCAAAGCACCTGATCATGTCATGATGGTGGGACTGGGGGCACTGGTGGCGGTGCTGGGTGCTGACAGGGGTGCTAGGCACAGCAGTAGGAAACCCACTCGGGCTTTTCTTTATCACCACAGCCTGAGTGCTTTCCAGGGAGGGTGTCTACATGGCGACCTGCCCAGCCATAGCTCCAGCAGCCTGTGGGGATCAAAGCCTTGCTAAAAACCAGGCTGCTGGTTATTTACTTCTGCACTATCTGCATGACATAGTGCCCGTTCAGAGGAGGAAATTAACTTGCTCTGACATGATGTGCTCTTGATAATGCCCTGGTTATGCTCAGCCACTCTGCAGTGGTTACAGCTTGCTCATCCAAGTCCTTGATCCAGTGTTTTTGCTGACATCATTAACTGGGCTGGGCTGCAATTCCCTGCCCGTCCTATCCTCCATAACACCATGTGCAGGCTGTACACTTGCCCAGGCAAGTGCCCCACCAGCCATGGATGTTTCCAAGTCTTGATGGGAAAGAAAACATCAGCAAAAGGGCTTCATACAGAGGGCCAGGGCTAGGACAGGTTTGTCAGTGCCACATCTGGCTAAGGGCATCCCTGAAGCATTTATTGTAGAGTCCCGGAGGAAGCATGCAGACATGAATCACGAGGAACCTTCTGCTTTTACCTGTTCCTCCATTTCTTATACTGACCCCTGAATGGCACCAAAGGCAGGTTGGAGGGGGGCTGTGCAGCCCTGGGGCTGCGGCTTAATAAAAACCTGGTGGGGAACCTGCAAGATAACCGTGGAGTAAACAGTGAAAGCTTTGTTAGGAGTTTCAGAAGGAAAAGCATATAGGTGAGGTGAGAGATCTAAAGTGCACTGAGGCTACAAGCAAAACTGCAATATTAATGAATCAAATTAGCAGCTAGAAAAAACTGTTGTGGTAGACAGATTTTAAGGAAATTGAAGATAGGTTCCAATGTGATACTTTTTGTTCTAATTGAGCGCAGAAGTGGCTTGATGCAAAACAAAAACCTTTCAGAAATGACCTCCCTGTATTATCGTGCAAGCTAACTAGGAAAAAAATCCATCTTGCAGCAAGTTTGTTTTTACTGATCTTGTGCCTCTCAATTACTTTTTAATGGTCTGCATTGAAAGGAAATTCCTGTATGCACACTTGAGAATATGAAAACACCCAAATGATAGCTCATGATTTACTAGGATTAAAGTATTATGTATGCAGGTGTAACACGTTTCAGGTTATTAGTAATCCAATCTATTTTTTATGACATTATGGTGTAATTTTCTGTATGAAACTTCAATATAAGTCTTGAGCTGTATCGGAACATAAACTAAAATGTTCCTGACTCTGTCACTTTTCATGGTCTTTACTTTGATTAATAAATGCAACAAGAGCTATAATGTTCTTCAGTATGAGGCTACAATCATCCTTCAATCAAAATGTGTCCCTCAGCTTTTTATAACTTCTCACATCAATATGTAGGGCTTAGGAAGGAGCAGCAGTAGGATTTCATTGGAAGTGAGCACATACACCCGAAAGGGCCTGTGGAAGCTGATCTCCACGCCAAGGAGCTTGGTGTTATGTATGGAGAGCTGGGGGCAGAGGGGAGACATGTACAGCAGAAGTGGATGTGGATTTGACACCCCAAATTCCAGGCAGATGTGACCTTACCTCACTGCGCACCTTGTCAGAAATACTGTTTTTCGAATGCACCCCAGGTTTGAGGTGGAGCTGTACTCTGACGTGCAGGCTTCCGCAACAGACTTCAGCATTTCACTCAGTAATACAGTTTTGTAACCACAGTCTTCAACTCATGACAGATACAATCCAAACTCAGGCCTTGGGATGCAGCTGGAGTTCAGGCAGGGAGGAAGGATGGATGCTGCAATTTCCCATCCCTGCACAAGCAGCTGAGTGGATTTTGCATTGCCCTTGATCATCAGCGTCAGGAGGAAGCTCCTCCCCATTCCCTCTGACCTGCCCTGCCAGCACTGCTCAGGAGCCCCAGCACCACTGTGCAGCAGCCACAGAGGGAAATAACTCACAGGCTTCTCAGGTTGGTCTGTTTTATTTCTGAATTATTCTTTACATTGTACAATATATAAAAATACAGAGTACCCAAAAAAATTCACAGTGTCTAAAGGCAGTGATTACAGTCTAGGTCACCTTTATACTAAAGTACCATCAAGTTCAATTGCATAGGAAGGGTGATGTGCCTTCACAACAGAGTCCAATAATACTCTCTGGGTTTTGCTGTTTTAGGGCAAGCATTCCGTGTTTGCATCATAATTTCCCATGATCCAGTATTGCATCTGTCACTCTTACACCTCAACTACAAGCTAAATCCTGTCATTTCCATCGTGCATACCATTCATCCTCCCTAAAGCGGTCTCTGTGGGAATGCTCCTAATTAACCACATCGCTTTTAGGTATGCGCAGGTTTGGATGTCGGCTAGGGAGGGGTGTGTGGATGGAAACCACACTGGCGTGCAGCTGGCTGGCTTTTATGTTGTTTGACATTTTGTTGCTAAAAAACATTTTTGCGTAGGTTATTAATGGCCCATCCATGCCGACCTCTGCTTGACTCCGTGGCATGCGAATGAACAGCATCCCGCTGGCGGAGGTTTCAGAGCGAGAGTGCAGTGTTAATACTTTTCATGATCAGATTTGTTTAAAACCAAATGGGGGCTGGGACTTGCAGAACGATGAATGCTACTCTTACAGCACTGAACCTTCTTGAATAGAAATTTACAGCTGAGGCTGGAGGCAGAATAGGGAAAAAGTCAATTTCGAGTCCCAAACTGGTGTTGAATGCTGTTGAGCACTTACTTAATTTTGTGACTCTCTAAATAAAGGGTTGTTGGTTTTGCTCCTCCAGCCAGGGCTAATGCAGATGCTAACATTTCACAGAGGGCCCAAAGGAGATATTTCCAACAGAACATCTGAGACAGGGTAAGCACCACAAGGACCCATCTCCAAAGGGCCTTCTGTCCAGTTCTGAAGGTTCTGGCAATCAAAATCTGTGGATTTTCCCATCTACCCCAAATGTATTCTTGAATCTCCTTGAAGTTTCCTTCCAACAAGCTTAAGGGGAAGATTCACCTGTTGGAGCCTGGGCCCTGGTCATGTGGGCATTAAAGTGATCTGTGGGAAAAAACCAAATCCTTCAAACCCAATTTACTGGGTATCTCTCTGTTACTCCAGACAACTCCAAGGGGTGCTGTGCCCTGCCATGTGTGCAGGCTGGCCTATGGGAGGTGATAGGGTGAGGAATAGATGCAGAGCCTTAGCCATGAATGCTGGAAGCTCCAGAGACACCCGTGGCACCAAGTACCTGACTGCCATGGCTTCTCTGGGCCCCTGTGAAAACAAAAAGCCATGGGTTTGCAGGGTTCCTGTTCCCTACATTTGGTACTAAAATTTCCAAGTGCTTTTATAAAGCAAGGCTTCTTACGCCAATCAGTAACTCAGAAGGCAATTACTATCTTCTTTAACATGGAAGATGACATTTTCTCTGTTCTAATAGATGATGTCTTTTGGCTAATGGTACAATATTTGTTACTCCTACTTGCTATTTCAATTTTCTTTGCACAATTAGTCCCTACTTATAATTACAAAAACAGTAAGAGTGATACGTGAGAGATACAGGAGGCTTCTTCAGAAAATATAAGCAGTAGCAGAAATATTTTTCTTAATCATTCTCAACCAGAATGATTTAGGGGAGAATCAGCATTTCTAACTAGAAAAATCTATTTTCTTTTCAATTAAAAAATTATATTTCATTTACCTCAAAAGTGTTGGGGCGTTTTTTTTAAAACTAATGGGAAGGATGCTATATTTTTACAGGTTTTTTTTTCTTCATTTTATCCCTGTGAATTTGGATATCAGCACTGCCTTTCTTATTCTAAGTTTCCTCTGCAGGCATTTTGTTAAATATATATATTGTGTGTGTATATATTATAAATATATACTGTATCTATCCACTGATAGATGTATACACTATTACAAAAAAAAAGAGTAAGCTGTTACACAAACTTTACATTTACATTTTTATATATATATTTTATATATATATATAACTTTCCCCCACTATATTTGGTACAAAGAATAAATCAATCTCAGTGGACAGCAATTTTCTCTCCAGGTGGGTTTAGCATTAGATTAACACTGGAGGCGTCAATTGTCTGCATCAGACATGAACTCCATTCCTACTCTGTTGATTTCAAACCAACCATCTCATTTTCCAAATGTAAGGCATTAGGAACAGTGGTGGTAAGACAATATAATTTCTTCTACAGTATCTGTACAGTTCATATGTTTAAGAGCAGCCTGGCTCATATGCTGAACATTCAAGTGCGCCTTTAGAGCAACAGCACCTCTTATACTGTGGTACCATCATCAAGTGATTTGGCACAAGTTATTTCTGGTGGGTGACAGCTGATGAAGTAAAGCCCAGCAGCAATGGCACAACACAGCCTGGGTAAGGCCATAATGCACACCCCGTCTGGAGGGAGAAAGGCAGCCACTTCCATGGAAAAGGAAGGATGGCCTAATTAAAGGTGTTTCCGCTACATAGTTGGCTGTAAGATTTCAGTCCTATTTTTACACAATGTATATCCAAATCCTATCCAAAGGGTTTGCAGAGAACCAGTGTCTCTAGTCCAACACAGGAACTGCCCAGGTTCCCCTTCTCTGTCTTAGAAGTGAAAGAAAAAATACAGAGAGAGCAAGATGAGTTTTTGGAAGCAACGTTCCTGAACTAAATGCATTTCCAGTGCACTTTCAGATGGCCTTACAAATAGGAAATTTTAGCAACTTTAACATCCAGCTGCAGGAGCAATTCAAGCTGCTACAGATATTACAGACCTGATGATCAAGGTGCTGAATTACCTGGATGCAAGAATATCACTGTACCTGGTGTCATTAACCTGCCACACATTAGGCAGCTCATAAAAAATGCAACCCTCACACCACATTAACATTGTCCTTAAAGAACTCACACCCATGCAAATAGTGAGTAATATGTGTTCTATTTTTTTGTTGTGCTCTTTCTTCTCTCTCCTGGATTCTACTTTCTGCTCAAATGGAGTCTACAAACCCTTGCTGTGATTGCCAATTATATCAGAAAGGGCTGAATCCATTTGGATGGCTGGTAAGAAGAAATGGCTTGATGAAGCTATAACCACAGGCACCACTCCTAAAGCATCTGCCCTCCAATAGCCTATGAAATATGCACCTCCTGAGCACAATGGAAGTAATGACCTATCTTGGGGAGCTGAACATTTAAATAAATTCAGCTGCTACGTGGCACGTTGGAGGAAAAAAAATCAGTTTACACCATGATATTCTGTGAAGCTGAAAATGGAAAAATGTTGAAGGAGGAGGGGGGAGAAAAAGAAGGGAAAATAGAAAATTATAATGATTGTAAAATTTGACTTGCTCCCATCCCCCCAAACTCCTGCTGCAATTCTGCCATGTACATAGTAATTGCAGAATGTATCAATACAAGGAATCTTCTGAGGGAGAAGCTTGGAGATGGCTTTGATTTTACAATACCTAGTGTAATCTTGGGAGCCAGTGCTTTTTTTTCTGAATCACATAAATTAAAACTGGGAAAATCCCATCCTGATAGCCTAATGTAATAATTTTTAACCCCTGGGCTATATACCTGTTAGAACTACTTTAAGTCAGGATTTTCTGAGTTGCTGAGGGGCCACATAAATCAGCAAGGCAGGCGATTATGGCACCAGGTGCAAAGGCATCGCTTCTCAAATGGGATTTAGCAGCCCAGGAAAAGCCTCCCTCCAGGTGCTGTCACTTGCTACCAGTGCTCTCCTTCTACCCTGGTGATCCTGCTTCACTCCCACAGCTCCCACTGCAGCCATGCTGGCAGGAGAGTTAGGGCCACTATGCCTACTTGAAGGATTGCAACAGGCTGCTTCAGGAGCTTCGGGTGGCAGCAGGAGCTTCAAGGTCTGCACCAGCTCTTGACCCCACTGCTTCAAATGTGAGTGCATCTATTTAAGGGCACCTCTCTTTCTCAGTTCCTCTGTTCTATTTCACCCAGTGAATAGAGCAGAAGCAGGATGAGCTGCTAAATTAGAAAAACAACTGCTGAAAATAACAGGCACCACTGAGCCTAAGGTGTCCCCATGGCAGTGCTAATGACCTCACTTTACTATAAATATCCCTACAGCCTTCAATCACTACAAACTGAAGGTGGACAAAGTAATTTAAAAATGGGAGGCCTCTATTCTTGCCTTCTGGTCAAACCCCTGTAACACAGCCATATAGAACTGTGTAGGCTTTTCCTTGCACGAAAAGCAATATACTTGTCACTAACAACAGAGTCTTTCTTCATTTCCTGCTGGCTGCCTACATGAAAGAGCTGAGTACACAGCCCAAGCTGGACTTCCAAACAAGCAACTGCAAAGGAATAGCACTGAGAAACGATTGGTGCCAGCTTACAGCAAAATCTGAAACAAAGAGAAGCCGAACAGGACTGCTGGAAACATGGCTGAGTCAATGGCCACGTAAGGGCATGGCAATTGCTTGAGTAAGATGCACACGACAAAGCCAATCTCGGGACCACGTAGAGCTCATGCGTGTTTCAGGGTGTACTTTTATCTCATGCTCAGTATTGCAACATTCTAAAATCCTTAGCATCAGGAGTTCATTATAAATATTTAGAAACACTGAATGATAACAGTGGTGAACTTGTCCACATTGCTAACACATTGGATGTAATTGTACATTAAGCACCAGCAATAAGTTTCCTTTTTGCCAAACAAACAATTATGTCAGACAAACATCTGGTTGTAGACAACATGGCTTCTGCATCAAACTAATACAGTTCTTGTAGACACGGTCACACACATACACAAAATTACATTTCAAGGCTGGATATACTGTTTAATGTTGCTAGTGCCCCAATTTACTTCAATACTTGCAGCAGCATTTGTTCATCGGGTTGTTTTTTGTTCAGAAAAATGAAGGAGATATTGGCAAACAACGCACATTACTCAGCTGTGTAACTATTTCATAGAGTACTGACTGGAAGACACTGTAAGAATGTGTAGCAGACTTTCTGGGTCATGTCAGACTATGGAAACATTCCGTACAAAAATACCCTCCCTCTGAAAAGTCAGAATTATTCACTCTTTGAAAGTAAATGAACTAAAAACCAACAGCAAAACAAGAGGAAAAAAACAGCCCAAAGCACGGTGATTTCCCACAAAGAAGAGCATGGCCTCTAAAGTTGCCTTTCCTGGCAGACACAATCAGGATCAAAGCTAGCACAAAAAGAGTTAACACTGTCTCAGGAAAAAAGAAAAAAGGAAGAAAGAAAACAATGCCCATGGCTCTTGCACGGCAATCATCACGTCTTTTTCTTTTCCAGTGATATAAGCATCTTTGTTTGTTAGGCACTCCAAGTTCACATCTCCGATGTTATTCCAACATTTACTTTTCTCAGTGTCTCACTGCCTGTATAATTTTCTTTCAATTAAGACTGGAAACATTCTGGAAAGCTTCTTTGGGCAATGCACTTTGTTTGTGTGTTGTTTCTCATCAGCTGAACTGCATATTACCAAAGAAGGCTGTGGAAAGTATTTCCTGCAATATGAAAAGGTTCTGTTGAAGATACAGGGAACACTGCCCTAGAAAGTCACTTCTTTTTTGTCTGTTTTTTTTTTTTTTCCCCAGAAACGTAAAAAAATGAAAAATTAAAAAAAGAGAAGAAAAAGAAAAAAAGTTGTTGGCACAATGGAGTCCTGCTCAGCCTGTCTCATGAGCTGTGTGCCATCCAGCACACCATTGCTACCCCGTCTCAGGAAGGATGCGCCTCACCAGACAGACACTCCTGCCCCAGGAGGCCACCTCTTGCCTTGCTTAGAGTGCACCCACATATTGTGTGCTGCTGCGTGGTGGCCACTGAGCCCAGCACACAGCCACCTCTTTGTGACAATATTGGCCTTGGACAATGACGCTGATGTTCCCGCCGTAAACAGTTGCAGTAGTAAGAGCCATCTCCAGTCAAATATCCACAAACGCACTGCAGAATGGTCCATATGTGTTTTCGTCATTGCAAGGAGATGTGCTGTTTACAAGAAATACAATTAACCAAAGGAAAAAAAAAAAAGACCCTAGCGTACAATATTTACATCTAGAGGCTGAGCCAGTATTTGGTCCATAAAATCAATTTAAAAAAAAATTCATATAGGAAGTTATCCAGTCTTGTAGGATCTGTCCATCATCAGCTGTTGGTAAAGGTCCTTCCAGGGGAGGCCTCAGGCCTGTAGTCATATTTATTCAGTGTACTGGGATAATAGGTTGTCGTGTACACATTGGTTTGCTGCAATGGGTAGAAGTTGGTCCTATCATCTGGTATCAAATTGTTCTTATTAAGTGTCTGTAAAAGAGAAGAGGACATGACAAGGATAGTAATGGTGCCACATAATTACTCTTTACTACCTGCAGACACCTCCCTCTCACCTGCCTTCTCCATCAAGGTCTCGGTTGCAGCTACCAGCGCCTTCCCTCCAGCTGGGAGAGTAAGACAGTACCATCGTACTCACTATGGGGCTAGTCTGCAGGGGGCCACAGCTCCTGCCAGGTCTCCTTTGGTGGACCTGTGCTTAGCTACTGCTAGGGACAGAACCCAGAGCCTTCTCCAGAGACCTGGAGTCTCCTGGTAGATGGCATGTTGTCTGAACATCATTGTCACACAAAACCATGCTGGGCCTACACAAAAGTTGGTGATAAGTGGCAACGCTCAATCTAATCTCTTCCAAAATGCTCATGTTACAGGCTGCCGCTCCCTCTCAAATCAGTTGCCAAACGGCAGCTTTTTCTCTTTGGAAGAGCAGGTGTGCATTTACCTGATCTCCATCTCCATTGGTAGATATCCAGGTTTGGACCCCCCGATATTAAGTGTGTCACTTCTGTAAGCTACAGTATAAGTAACAAATCATGGTCACTTTTGGAAAAACTAAAATGACTTAAAAAAATCAACAACCATGTAACAACTGTTGGCAATAATAACATATGATTGAGAACCACAAATGCCCCTTTTACCATAAAAATTTAAAATGGGGCTTTTCTCCCTCCCCTTTTCCCCCCTCTTTCTTTGTTTTTTGCAAGAATTAATATTATTCTTCCCACCAGCAAGCAGGTGTCCCCTTTCCCCAGATTAAAGCCTGTTGCTATGCCAGCCATTACCTATGTACAAGGATAAAATCCCATTAGTGTGTGTGTGTGCAATAATTTTATGGAACTTTCTCCTGCATCATTACAGTCATTTGATTTCTGTAAATTTGGCTGAGGAACTTTTATGACAGTTTTTTCAACTAACCCCTAACTTAAATTTCTTATACATATCTCTGGCCTATGTTGCTCCTACATGCACCGTTAATGGTTGTTATGCAGGGAACTCACTCCTTTGTTCTGGGAGTCAACACTAGTGTGTTTGCTACAGCAGCCTCATGATGAGAGCACAGCACATTTTAAAGAGGGTATGAGCATCTCTCCTGTCTGGAGCAGAGAGCTGGAGAGGTCTAATGAGGTAACTAGACCTAGGATCTAATGGTTGCTCTGCCACAACCCGATGCTGCTGAGGAAGCCACTTTAGCTCTGTTCCCCCTTAAGTCAAACACCTCATACCTGATCCAGCTCAGGGCAAGATGAAAATTAATTAACTAATGCTTGTCCATGTAATACTCACCTCCATTGGCTTTACTTGACCCATGTAACTTCAGCCCTCTGCACTTTAGGCACTGTGGCTCCATCGATAAATATTGCCTTCTGGAGAAGCCCCTATTTCCCCCCAGCCCTGGCAGCACTGAGGCAACATGCCAACAGTGGGTGCTTAACTTTTAAGAGACTACAGTTAGCGGGGTCTCACCCTGTGTACATCCCCGTTGCACAGTGAGGGTGTAGCCACTGACTACTGACTGCTGAAATGATAAGAGCTGTCTCTAGGCTCAGAGAGAAGACCAGAGGCAGTACATTTATCTCCCAAATTCTTTGTGATTGAACGATTTTACTGCATGGGGAAGGGAAGAGGAGAAAGAAAGAAGAAAATGCTTTCTTCAAGTCCAATAGCAGACTAACAGCTGCCGCTACCCTGGGAGATACGACTCCCAGTTTCATACAAGATGTTAGGAGGAAAGGTTTTCCTGTGGCAAAAGGATCCTGGCAAAGAAATTTGTCAGTTGCTGAAGTACTGAATAACTTTTGGAAATGAGTACTACCTGAAACATCTCAAACATAAGAACTGGAGGAGACCCAGCCTCCTCCCGGTCTCACTGCAATCTCTCTCTGCCTGTAGTCTCCAAAATAAGCTCACAGTGTATCACTTGTAGGAAGCAAGGGGGAAATTGCACAGGCATGCTCAGATTGACAGATATTTCGAAGGAATGAGAATTTGTGCCTTTCAATATGAGAGGAAGAATAGAAGTGTCATGCTTTGCTCCCAGTCACCCAAAGAAATATTAAAATAGTGCCGGCAACTGTCTGCTGCTTTGTGCTGGAGGCTGGGAAACAAGGAAGCCAGGCTCAGTCCTCCACTGTTTGCTGTGCTTCCTTGGGAAATCCAATCAACTGCTCTGTGCCCGTGTCTTCTGACCCAGCTTGGTAAAAGCATATGAGAGCCTCTGTAAAAATGCACTTTGCTATGTACTGCCACTGAGTACCTGGGGAACTTCAACAAACACCAGTAACTGCTATTTCCTGTCAGTGTCTCTAGCCCAGGATACCCACTGCAGTCAATGTAACCCCATAGCAGTGGTCCAGCACAACAGGACAAAGTGGCTGATGCCCACTGCTGCAATACCTGGACTCTCTTGAAGGTGTTCCAGTGTCCAGGCTTTATCTGGGTCACTTTTTGAGACGGTTAATATTCATGACGTGCCAGGATTGCCACCTCTGAAATTTGGTAACATCAAAATCCTGACCTAGGATCGGGAACATCTTGATCTGAGGACAAAGCCTCAGGGATGTACATTTTTTTTGTCTTTCAGTTGTAAAATCTGTATGTTTCAACATATCCCATGGTGTTTAAAACTAGTCCTTTACAGCAGACTTAGCATTTAACTAAAACGATTTGCATTTTTTTCTTCTTCTCTTGTCTTACTTTCCTATAACATTTAATTAGGAAAAAAACCACAACTGCTCCTTTGCTCTTTTTGGTTTTATTTTTGATGGAGGGCTTATATCTTAGGGAAATACCTTATGAAAATGGTTTAGCTGAATTTATAATCCAATTAGCTGCACAGAATTTATCTCCAGAAATGCTGCCATGGCAGTACCGTCCTAAATCAGCATGATCAATGTGCACTGCCTTAACATTTCCCCACACAAATTTATTGCCTGTCTCATTTTAATAAATAGATTATTAGGTTCTTTGGCACGAGAAATCGGTTGATATTTTGAAGAAGGGAAATGAGGCAGCAGTGAATTTTAGAGATGTACACACAGTCATGCATGCACTGCAGGAGAAGAGGTTAAATCTCTCTGGGTGGGCTACTGTGCTCTTTTACTCATCTCTTTAATGCTTGCTCTCATCTGCAATTCTTCGCTGTGGCAGAGATGGTCAATGACTTTCCCTCTGGAAGACATTCCCCAAGAGCTATATGGGTTATGATGTCAGGGTCAGAGCCTCCTGACAACTCGAACTCACTGGAATCATTGTGGGGATGAAAACAGTGTGCTGTGCCCATAGGTATTTCCACCAATATTTATCACTCCCAATGGGAGAAACCAAGGGTCATCACTACCACACAAGTACAGTCGATCACAAAAACACAGCCCAACTCCTACAGGTGCCTCTTCAGCTACCTCTGAGTCAAGTCCCCAACATTACAGTGGCCAAGAAATGGTTGCTGAAGGCAATGCCCAATTAGTCCTCTCAGAAGGGAGAATCTTTCTGTGCTTTTGCAGAGATTTATCTATGGTTGCAGTAACTAAGCTGACTAAAGCAACCCAGTGAACACTAGAGCTCAGGCTGTCCTCACTAGAGGACTAGGAGAAGGAAGACTTGCTTTTGCTGCCTGAGCTCTTCTGCACTACCATCTTGCACCCTGCAGGGAGACATGTCAGACACCTCAGCACTCACCAGACCTTACTGATGACACTCTTCCTGACACAACCTGTGTTTTACCCTTCTTGCTGTCTTCTCCCTTCCATATCAAACACTAACACCTCCCCTTGCCACCAGATTAGATCTGATTGCTCAGTAAGCCAAAAGCCTGACCAAGGTTTATTGCTGAAACATCACTTGGTGCATAATCTCTGTGCCATACCCATGATGTATTTCTAACACTGAGGGAAACACCTCATTTTGGTCTTCTGCCTTGAGAAGAAAGAAACTTATGGCAGTTGTGCAAGTATGATATTCCTCATAACAAGTAAGGTCAGACATTGAGCTAATATGAAAACATGTGAGATGTGTTTAGAGAAATTGCTCCATTAAACCAGTAACTACAAACTCAAAATGCATGAGTCAACAGTTTTACTCACTTCCTCCCTTCCAGTATGAGCCATGCCATACTGGCATATTTGACATAATTTGTTCCTTCTGAATAGTTCACTACTAACTTCAGTTGAAGAACCTATTCACTGAAAGCAAGCCACCAACATACACTAACCCAGCCAAGTGAATCACTCAAAAGCAGGCTCACCTTCAGCTGCTTTCTTTAAAAGACCCTTTATTATGCTGCTTTGGCATCTGATGAATAAAAAATTCTTTGACCCAGAAACTCTGCTTTGCCAAGCAGGGATGGTTTTAGATGGACTAAGATGAATATGGTTTTAAGAGAAAGTAAAACAGGATCAGCTTTCTCCATTTTGTGTGATCTGTCAAATCGTTAAAAGGTCTGACAGTGTTGCTGGTAAACTGCACGTCTATGTCAACCAAAACAGGATCCTGAGTATCTAAATATTTATAGAAATAGGTAAACAATTTGTTAACACTCATACTATTGCAGTAGCAATTAGTTAGGACTGGAAGAATCTGAGGAAAAAGTGTATAGGTATTTCCCCTTGTGTGCTGCTCTGCCCCTGGCATTCATACTTGAGGCAAAATACGGACATGCCCTCACAGGCTGTTTCTCCCAAGGTAGAGTCAAGTGTTGGATGTGTTAAACATGACTGTATCATGCCATGTGCATACATTTACTTTTGCTCAGCCTTCTCCATTGATAATTTTAGCCTAAGTCATCATTCAGATTTTCCATTTGTTATTTTTTTTTCCAGCAATGTTTTGCCACTACTCTCCCAAATTCTGCCTCTGCTCCAAATCATTAAGTCATAATCCACTGACCTACTTGCTTGCATACTCCCAGATGAATCAAAACCTCTTCATGCATAACAATATAGGACTTTCAGAACTAGTCCCATCCTATAACTGTATAAGTTGTATAAACATTTCTTACACATATAAACAGATCAAGTGTTTCAGCTTTCAATAAATGGACACAAAAAATTCAAAATCTATTTAGAAAGATGAGCATCTCACCACCCCCAATTGAAAGGAATTTCATATAGTTTTTGAGAGGCTAAAGTGAAAAGGATGCTTCTAAAAGCATCTGATAAACATGCAACTAATACCAAAAGATCATATTTGAAAAATCATGGCAGTCAGGTGAAGTTCCTGACTAAAGAAAAGAGGGAAATACAATCCTCATTTTCAAGAAGGAGAAAATGGAAGATCTGGGGAACTACAGACCAGTCACCTCTGTGGCTGTCAGGGTCAAAGAGCAAGATCTCCTGGAAACCATGCTAAGGCACATAAAAAACAAGGTGGCTGGTGACAGCCAGCATGGCTTCACTAAGGGCAAATCATGCCTGACCAGTTTGGTGACCTTCTATGACAGGGCTACAGAACTGATGGATAGAGGCAAAGCAGTCTATGCCATTTTTACCTGGATTTGTTCAAAGCATTTGACACTGTCCTGAACAATGTCCTTCTCTCTAAACTGGAGAGACATCAATTTGATAGATGGACCACTTGGTGGATAAAGGATTGGCAGGATGGCTGCATACACAGAGTTGTGGTCAACGACTCAATGTCCAATTTTAGACCAGTAACAAGTGATATCCCTCAGGGGTCAGTGTTGAGACTGATCTTGTTTGACATATTTGTAGGCCTTATGGACAGTGGGATTGAGTGCACCCTCAGCAAGTTTGCTGATGACACCAAGCTGTGTGGTTTGGTTGATACGCTGGAGGGAAAGAATGTCATCCAGAGGGACCTTGACACATTTGTGAGGTGGGCTGATGCCAACCTGATGAAGTTTAACTATGACAAGTGCAAGGTCCTCTACCTGGGTCGGAGCAATCCCAGGCACAACTACAGGTTGGGCAGAGAAGAGATTCAGAGCAGCCCTGAGGAGAAGAACTTGGTGCTGCTGATGAGAAAATGAACATGAGCCAGCTTTAGTATGCGCTTGCAGCCCAAAAAGCCAAGTGTATCCTGGGCTGCATCAAAAGCAGCATGACCAGCAGGTCAATGGAGGTGATCCTGCCCCTCTACTCTGTTCATGGGAGACTTCACTTGGAGTATTGTGTGCAATTCTGGTGTCCTCAACATAAAAAGGACATGGAACTGTTGGAACAAGTCCAGAGGAGCACCACAAGGATGATCAGGGGACTGGAGCACCTCCTCTATGAAGATAGGATGAGGAAGTTGGAGCTCTTCAACCTGGAGAAGAGAATCATAGAATCATAGAATCACAGAATCACATAATATTTAGGGTTGGAAAGGACCTTAAGATCATCTAGTTCCAACTCCCCTGCTATGGGCAGGGACACCTCCCACTAAACCATGCCACCCATAGCAGCCTTCCAATATCTGAAGGGGACCTACAAGGATGCTGGACTCTTTGTTAGGGACAAGACATGGGGTAATGGGTTCAAACTTAAACAGGGAATGTTCAGGTTAGGTATAAGGAAGAAGTTCTTTACTGTGAGAGTGGTGAGGAACTGGAACAGGTTGCCCAGGGAAGCTGTGAATGCTCCATCCCTGGCAGAGTTCAAGGCCAGGTTGGACAGGGCAACATGGTCTAGTGTGAGGTGTCCCTCCCTGTGGCAGAGAGATTGGAACTGGATGACCTTAAAGTTCTTTCAAACCCTAACTATTCTATGATTCTAAGAAAAGCCACAAAGTAGTTCCCACAGGCTGACATGCAGTGGCAAGATTTTCTTAATTTTCTCACACAGCTGTATGGAGTTCAGCATTCTCTTTCAGCTCCAGATCTTCCTTTCTATTCTGGCACTGGCATGGGGAAAGTGTCAGCAAGTTTCCCAAGAGTTTTGTAGGTTAATCTTTACCAGCTATGCAGTACCACAGTTGCCATCAAGTCAGTGAGCAAGGACAATTTTCCCCAACCTCATAGTTTCTTCACTGTTTCTCTGCCAACAGGTGTAATTTCAGTTCTACCACCTCTTACCATGACACTTGCCTCTTTGAAAAGGTAAAAAGATGAAAGGAAAAATTGTGTGACCTTCCTGGGCAACTTCAAACCACTCTGTCTAGCATTTGTTTAAATTATCATCACATTAACGTTCTAAGAGGCTGAACAATGCAACGCACACATTTCCAATGGGCAGGACTCATCAAAGATGTGTTGCCTGTGCCAGAACTGCATAATAGCACTTTTCCATCTTGCAAGATTATGACGTAATATCCCAGTGCACTACAAAGAAAAACTTGTCCTTTCCTTGGTCATAAAGTGAGCACAGGCACTATGGAACTGAGGATAACAACTCCAATCCCTGTTAACCCTGGTCATTCACAGTGGACACAGACAAAAGTCTAAAATCAGGGTCCAGGTAGCAGACAGCAACTCTGCTCATTCCTCCTGGCAATATCCAAATGAAGGCCATGTGCATCCTACATCCTGCCTCTGCACAAATCAAGGCCAACATTCCTACTTAACTCAGTATCACAATTAGCCCTAAAAGAATTGAGGTAGCCTTTCCAATTTGCCTTGGAACAGCATCTAACAGACTTCCTGTAGCAACAGTGGGATGGCTATTACTCCCCCTTATTCCCCAGGAAAATGGAAGGATAAGGGAATTGTGCAATGGTGTAATGAAGCTAAGAGCCAATATTTAGGTTCTTTTGTGCTCCTTTTAAGTCGTTTGCTTCTTGCAGCGAGATCAGAAGGAGCAAAATGCCTTTTCGATGCAGATCAGCTGTTTCATGGTGTAAGCCATGCCTTCTTGCTAAATGATGTTACTTCTTGTGTTCTAGGAACATTAGCCAAATGACTTGGGGTTGTGGAAATGTGTTAATATTAAGAAACTTTCCCCACAGCTTGTACATCTCTGGAAGAATCAAGGCAGACATTTCAGAATTATATGAACCAATAAATTGGAAAATAATTAGCATAATAATTGCATTTCAGCAAAACAAACCATATGACTGAAATAGCCTCTTTTGGCAATAACTGACACCAAGAAAGTAAATGATGTCTGGCCACCCACACGCTCCCTTTTTTTCTGATCAACTGGATGCCAACACTGCTGTGCCTCTTGAGCTGTATATTACAAATGATCCTGGAAAGACAGAAAGTTGCCAGAAAGAGCTTATGAGACCCATGTATTTACCACAAGCTAAGAGTGTTTTTTTAAGGATTTACTGATTCTTCTTTCTGACCTTTCCTAAAGATTTGCTTAGCGTCCTACACTACAAACAAACCATCTCATCTGATGGTTTTATAAAATCTCTTGTGCTCTGCCTATGCTGAAGTCAAAGGTAGCAGTGGCCAGGGTTTATGTATTGAGTTTTTTCTGATGAATTCAATGAGGCTGCTTGTTTGCAGGATTTACAGAGAACTGTAGATGTACAGATGAGGAACCTAATTTCTAGAAGGTTTTTCTTCTCAAATAGTGATACAAAATATCCCACTGGGACACTAAACTTACGATTGCATGTGATTTTTGGATGGAAGCTTACCATAGTTTTAGACTGGAAATTCTTTGGTCACTGCTATTGGTAAATAAATTAAACAACCCCCAAATGATGGCAGCATTTGTAGATGTGCTCAGGCTGACAATGGAACTAACATTCAATTATAACAAAATGAATAGCTACAGTTTTCTATAGCTGTTTGAAAATAACTATTTTATCCTTATACTTAGGAGAGAGTGAGGTTATATTACTGCCATTTTAAACTTATAAAAACCTTCAGAGTTGGCAACATAAAGGACCATTGTCAAAAGATGCTTTCATGCATCTCTGACTTTAAGTATGTAAGATGAGAAGCTGAATGTAATAGTAAAGCAAACTGAAGTGAGCTCTTGCTTAGAGCTAAATCCAGGTCTAAGTATTTTTCTGAACTGTAAACTGAGGTCGAAGGAGTTGATGGAAATGTTCCCACTGGCAAGTGCAGGTAGTTATCCCTGGCTTGCCAGTAATTTGGTGGTGGCAACATCCATGACATGGCTCCAAACACAAAAGAGAAATTCAGGGCTGCCTCAGTCTGCTTCCCAATATAGCTGGTGCACAGGGTATAGCAGACATGATCTCAGCTGCGTGGGAAGGTGTAAACTGTCATCTTCTTGCTGCACTACTATGCCTTGGTGTATGCCGTTCCAGGGTGCCTCACGTATACAACAGTGTTTCTAAAGAGGCTCATCAGTTGAGCTACAGCACCCATCTTTGCACATACTCTAGTACTCAGTCTAACTCACCAAAGGTATAACCACTACCTTCTAAAACTAAGTATAATAGAATCATAGGATCATACAATGGCAGGTTGGAAGGGACCTCAAAGACCATCTGGTCCAACCTTTCTAGGCAAAGCATAACCTAGACTAGGTGTCCCAGCACCCTGTCCAGCTAAATCTTAAAAGTGTTCAGTGTTGGGGAATCCACCACTCCCATGGGCAGATTATTGCAATGGCTGACTGTTCTCTCTGTGAAAATTTTTCCTCTTGTGTCCAGTCAGAATCTTCCCAGCAGTAACGTGTGCTTTTTACCCTGTCTTTTATATGTGTTTCCCTATAAAAAGGAAGTCTCCATCTTCTTTGTAGCCACCCTTTAAATACTGCAACACGGTGATAAGGTGTTCCCTGAGCCTTCTTTTCTCAAGGCTGAACAAGCTCAGCTCTCATCCTTTTCTCATTCAGCAGGCTTTCTAGTCCTTTGATCATCTTGGATCCTCTCCAGCCACATTTTTTGTATAGTGGGGACTAGAACTAAGCATGGTATTCCAGGTGTGGTTTGACAAGTACTGAGTGGGATAAATAGTCCACATGGGGTGGATATGATAATCTGGAGCAACTGGGCTATACTGGCCTTCAGCTGACAGCAACTAATAAGATCACAGTGAGCTTCTGTTGGTTTGCCTGGGGAAGGTGGTTCTCACTGGCTCACTGCAGGTACATTGGAGTGAGCAGCCCTGAGTTTTCAGATGGTCTCAGCGCAGGTTATTCTGGTGAATGACTAACGCAAATCATGCAGCCTGGTGCTAGCCCACAGAGCTACACTTAAGCTGTGAATTGTGAAGGTGGAACTGCAGCAGTGAAAAAAAAAAAAACAACAAAAGAAAAGAGTAAAAATAGAAATAAAAGTAAAAACTGGGCTTAATTTGCCATCTGCTAATTCCATTCAGTCTCTCATAGTCTTACTGCTTTCCAAATATCTCCCATCCTCTAAATAGATGCTTTTTGATTATTTTCCTCAAGATTGCTTTGTTTTCTCACCATGTTGGATCTCAGCTTCTTATTTCCTCTCTACATTTATAACCTACTCAGGTCATTTTCCATTATTTATATACCAGTGGCTGTTTTTTTGACACACCTCCCACTTTAATATCTTCTGCTGGTTTAATTAACATACTGACTGCACCTCTCCAAGGTCATTAATGAAGATATTAAATAAAGCCAAACCTTGCATTACTGCTTGCAGTGCCCCAAACAGCTCCTCCCCATAGCTCCAAATGTTCCCATTAATGACTGCCCAATGTTCACAGTCCATTAGCCAGATCTCAGTCTCTACTGAAGCATTCCAGTCCAAGCCAATTTCTATTTACAAATCTCAGATTATTTAAGACACAAATACTATCCTCTTTTCTTTAAGTGTATGTACCAGTAAAGCTACATTTTTAACCATCTGAGAATCTGCCCTTATGCAGCTCAGCCTTGGGCTTTCTCTTAATTCTCTAATGCTGAAACTCTGTGTAAAAAGTGATTGTGCTTGATTTATTCCTGCGTCGCTTTAGGTAGTGGCTCAGCTGTCAGTTCAGCCCAACCACCTTTCATTTCATCACGATATGTGACATGTTGTCACTCAAATATTAATTCCAATTTGTCTACATATTAATACTGATACAGATTTGTTTCAGTGAGTTTCCAGTGGTGTAACTGAAAGTATGGTTGAGTCAATCCCATTTGTTTCTCCTGGTTTCACTCTCTCATATGGCCCTTACTCTGTCAAATTTTAAAGACCAATTAGGACTCAACACGCTTTGTTGAATAGGGGAAGTTGAGGCATACTCTATCAATTGTGGGCCTGTATGATTACAGATGTTTTGTCTTATCCCCAAATCCAACTGGTGCTCCCCACACAGACTTACTGGAGCTACTTGCGTGACTTTTGTGCTTTGAACTTCAGTAGCTTAATAATGACTGAATTATCTGGGAGGAAATTGTCCTGCTTCCTTACAAGTACTTTGGTATTATCTTTGCATTTCATGGCACTAGGGGTTTGCCCAAGATCCATGGTATTTATAAAGGTAATTGGAGTTGTTCATTAGCTGGTTCTCACAGATTCTGGGGTATGGTCCATTTAGATTCTCCCTTCTGCAGGTTTTCAGTTCTTTCCTTTATTCAGATGCTTTGTGCCAAACCTCAGGACAAGAGTAGAGCTGACTTAATGAGGATTCCCCCAGCTACAGGGGAATGTAGGCAGAGCTACTCCTGCTTACCCTGCTCCAAACCTATTGTGAATATATAAATGATGCATCAGGCAACTGATATAAGTGTTGCTGCAGCTGGTGCAGCTTGTGCTGTGGCAGCAGCCAGTACATCCTGAGCAGCTCTAAGCTCTCAGCTGCTCTTAGGACAGGGCAGTCGCAGCTCAGGAAAAAAACAGCTAAGGTATTTTGGCTGTTCTCTCTCAGAACTTTCAATCTCATTCTGGACATTGAGTTCTAGCCCTGAATACTGATACAGCTTTCTTTATTTTGTATGCATGCAGATCAATTTCTTTATAATTCTACTTTAAAAATACATTATTTCCTAGTGGAGCTATTCCAAGAGAAAAGTGAGACAGCTCCCCTCCAAGCACACCACAAAAGTTATAAATTTTCTGGTATTTATTGTTTGTCTAATATTATGCTCTCCCATTACCTTAGCTCCCTGGCTCTTTCCTGGCTCCTCTTAAACTATTCTGCAAACACATAATTAATTTTTCCTGCACATCCTGGCATTGCTGAGGATTCCCTAGCTCGGCTAATGCACGTAACACTGCCAGCCACAGCTTTGAGGAGACAAGGAGGGAAGAACCATTTCAAGGACCTGGACAGAGGGAGAACCATTAACTTTCAGCAAATAAGCCTAGGGTATATTTTGAAATATTCTTTTTCAGACCAGTAGAGGGAAGTCATGTAAATACACAGCAGTCAGTGCAGTGTGATTTTGTTATTCCCATTCCTACAGTTCTTTTTCATTTAATTCTCTTCCTTCCAGTGCGTGTGGGTGGGGGCAGATAAATGTTAACCTCTGAGAAATTAGGAAAGGCAAAAATTGCAAGAAAAAGGTAATATCCATTATTAGATCAATTACTGTAGCTGGAAAAATCAGATAAAGTTTTGAACACACCTATCTTCAAGTCTGAAATAGCAACTCACACGTTAAAAAACCTGCCAGCTTTTTCCAACTATATTAATTGATCTAATTAAAAACAAAACAAAACTTGTCTGCCTATAAAACGCTCTTGCCCGTATCCACAGATTATCACAGCTGCAGTAATATAACCTCAAAGGAAGACTAGTTTGAACATCCCGTAATGACTAGCTCAACCTGTAAAAAAGACAGAGCATGGAGGAGATACACCTGGTTGTACAAGTAGGAGAGAAGGCTGAGTCAACAGAGAAAAACATAACAGGATGAATATGAAGCATCAACTCCCAATGTCACTTAAAGCTTCTTAATATGGCTTAAAGAGGGAAACAAAGTTGTCCCGAAAGCTGGACTCTCTCAAAATGGTGGGGAAGGAGGAACAATGTGGATTCTCACCCCATGGTGAGCAGCAACAGCCTGCAAATTAACAAAGAGTTTCTATGAAAAGTGGATGGAGCAGGAACCAGTTCCCGTTGGGGGACCATTATGAACAGCTGCTTAGAATCCCAGAGGGAGCAGGAGCAAAGTGACATTCAGTTCTGAAGTGGCAGCTTCTCCTACTCTTAAATAATGTATTGGTGAGAGGGAGATATCTGTGGCTTACACGTAGCAACCCACTGAGCCACTGCTGCTGAGGGCACCTCCAAGAGACGCATGTCACTCTACATGCACAATCATCCTAGGACAGCCTCACCTCCAGGCATGCTTGACTGCTCAATTTGGCTTGACCCAATGATAAAGGGGAGAAAAGACACTAATGTATTTTGACAGAGACGCACCACTTAATCCTTTTTTCCCCCACCAGTAAGCTCTCTTGCTTTTGCTTCCTAGCAGGCATTATGTAAATTGAGAGTTCCCTGAAGTGACATTTGCAACTTCAGGATCATAAAAGAAAGGGCACAATGCTCCATTACCAATACAACCCCCTACCCCTACTATTCTTTTTCAAATAATACTATACTCACAGTAAGTACTAAAAATATGTACTCTACCATTCAAGCACTTAATGCTCTTAAATGCCACTTTGTTCAGGGCAAATAGTCTTTGTTAAGCATGAAATCGACTAGGAACAAAATTTATGTTTCAATCTGATTTACTATATATTTATATATATATTTATTTTTTTTTCAGCTGAATACATCAGCTAAATCTTCCTCTAAAACGCCAGGCAGCTAAAGCAAATACTTAAGGGAGGCTGTTCATAACTTACTGGTGATGTGTATCATCAACTGCTGGCTTATGTCTGAGGGCTTCTGGGGCTTGGATGATGCACAGGAAAAGGGTAGCCAGGAAAAGAAAAACACGTACATCTCAGGACTATCAGTGTATGTGCTATGATCACTACAATTAAATGGATTAGCCAATTTTAGTTGCAGTAGCAACATATCAAATTAAGAGATAGGACACTGAAGACCTAAGTTTTCCATAGCAGAGAGAAAAAAACATCCTCAGAGACCAAGGCTGACTTAGACATGCCTCTAGGGCACTTGCCAGTAGTTAAAATTCATTTAAACTTGAACCACTGGCTCCCTCCCCGCTATAAAAAAATAGTGTGATTTGTAGCAGCAATGGTCATCAGCAGAGAGAGACATTTACAGAGCATACAGGGATCCACCTTCCTGTACCCTGAGCTTTATTTCTTTTTGCAGTTGTTGGATGTCACACCAAACACCCAGCCTCTTGCTTTATTCAGAAGGATTCTTCATCCAAAGACAGAATTGTTTTATTTTCCATAACCCTCAAGATTGCTATTTTTATTATCATGAATTATTTGGGATTAGTAATGAAGTGTGGATCACAGTGTCTGGAGTCCTTCACAGGGGGTGTATGCTCTGCACTGTTGTTTGATTCTCAAGAGCTTTGTTCTCACTTTATTAAAAGATATTAATTACAATTTATAGAGAGTCCCAATATTCCCCCTATATATGCATATATATTTGCTGTATAATTTTGGGGAAGTGCAGGACTCACAGTCCTAGTGAAACTAATGTGTGTTGTTCTAGTGTCCTCCTAGAAACTTCAGGTATCAAGTGATACATCAAATATTAGTTTCCCTCTTTCATCGCTATATCCTGCAATCTCACTTGGTTCTCACCTCCGCTTTCCCCTGACAATAAATTTGCTTATTGACATAAATGACTCTTTTGCTGAGCACAACTTCAGTGTTTGGCCCTTAGCTTCTCTGAGAGCAAAGGTGACATCCAAATCAGATGCAATGTTCAGGTGCTTCCTCAGCGTATTTGAGGCATCAGTACAGAAAGAATTTGACTGCTTGACTCATGACTAAAGCTGTGTTTAAGGAAGGAAGGACAGAAGGAGGTTTGTTCAGCACAAGCAACAAGAAAATCTGCAGAATCATCATCATAACCATCATGCAAGCTTACATTTCTCACTAGTCCCATATGGCCTGATCCAAAGGCCATCGGATTTTGGATTTGGACCAATGTGTAGATGCCTTTGTCTGTCCAAATCCTGTGCAGAATAAAATGTTGGCTTTCTTTATTGGCAGCGGATTTAGCAATAGGAAGAAGTTCAGTCCAAACCCTTCCTCCATGTGTGGCTGTTCCAAGATCTCCCAATTCACAAAGGTTCAGCCTTGACCCTACATCCTCCTGCTTCTACTCCATGATCATCTGGCTTTCCACCTATTAAGTAACTCACGTATGACAGTCACTCAGCAGCTGAAGTAAGATGTTAAAAAAGAGGATATCCTCTCTGTTTTGATGGCCAGTTATTAACTAATTGGCATGGCAGTGCTGGGAAGGTTGTAGGTGGTTCTGTAACCCATCATGCCAAAATGTGAAGAGCAGATAATTTTTATTTCATTATGCTCTTGTTCTGCACAGTCTTCAATATTGTCAAAGTGCTGTATGAACTCTAACCAATTAATGAAACATGAGCTGCTTATTAGGTAACCCAAAAGGTCTCTCCCCTACAATCTTTGAATAACAAATCAAAATCAACATGCTGCTGGTAAATGCATATGCATGAAATCTCTTAAGACATCATGGCTAAAATAGCTAATAATAAGCCTCACAGCATTCTTGAGAAAGCAAAACAGGAAGAGAAAAGGAGACAGCAAAAATAAAACACTCTTCTGCAAAACACTGCCTGTGCAAGTTAGCATAGGATAAATGATCAATAGGTCACCATCATGAATGATATTTAGAGCTGATCTGCATTACTGCACTGCTGTGCTGAAATGTCCAACAAGACTCATATTGACCAACACTTCCTTCATCAAAATCTACCTTCATATAAAATGCACCATGATTTCTGAGTTTGCATCAGTGCATTTGAATGTAATAATGCCAAACTTTCTACTGTGTTCACCTGCTGTTTGAAGACCAGAGATATCTCAGGATGAAAACAAACTTAAGGATGGTTGCAGAAAGCTTATTATTATCAAAGAATGGAAAATAATAGACTTGTGCATATGGTCAGCCTTCTGCTACCATCATGTCACTGCATGTTATCATTTTCTGTTACTGAAAAGTAGTCTACACACCTTGTATTTTCTTAATTCTGGATTTATTAACTCTTTCACACACACACCCCTACAATGGTTCTTTTCTTTTTATTATGTGGGGCCTTTTCTTACTACATGCTGAATAGAAAATTATTTGGGTTTAGAATCTGGTATTTCAGGTGTTTCCACTTTCTTTCACACATATACATTTTAAATTCAGATGGGCCCATATCCAAGCTCAGTCCAACCCTCATTTTCCAGAAGGTGAATTTTAGCTCCTCCATCATTTGAATGTTAATTGTGCAGCATCACAATAAAACCACACATGCTCCTTGAAGGCACAAAAAATTCCCTCCTGACCCTTAGAAAAATCTGCCAGCTATTTCTAAATATAATAACAAGTTCTGTAAGTAATTACACAGCACAGAGCACACAGAGCCTTCCTCTTACCGCACTAATGCTATATGACTCAAGGGAACACTGAGGAGTAGCAAATTTGTAGCATTAAATGAGCCATTTTCAGGCAAGAGTTTAAAAAATGGGGGTCAATTGAGATGTTGAACATAGGGAAATATTCGACAGGAATAGAGAAAAAGAACTTCACTTTGTGGCAGATTTTAGCCTTTCTGTATACCTCTTTACTTCCTTCTCCACTCAAAGTGTATGACTTCCAGTTCTTCTTGCCAAGTAGCCCCTTGCTCCTAAACATTTAGTTTTGGTCTGTCCCATGACTGCAGATTTATGCATTTGGGCTCTTTCACTTCCTAACATTCTATAAATAAGCCCATCTGGTCTATTTCTCCTTGTATTCATGTTCCTTCTCCCCCCAGCCTAACTCATACAGTCCCAATTAGATAATGCTTTCCTTTAAGTAAATTAGACTTTTCAAAACTTGATCTAATGCCTAAGCTCTTTATGTCCCTCAAAAGAAGCCCCTAACAGCTGTTCACTGTTACTATACACCAGATCAAGTATTCTGAGATGGATCTATCTCAGAGGTGAACTCCCTCCTGATAGTACATTAACTAATCTGCTGCTATTTTAAACTTTTCTTGGCTCTATTACTCCTACTCCACTGCACCACTTGGCATAGACATATTGCATTAAATAGAATCATAGAATCATAGAATAGTTAGGGTTGGAAAGGACCTCGAGATAACCCATTTACTCAGTTGATCAAGATCATTCTGTGAACAACTTCAGCCTTCTTAATTTTAAGCATTCTAACTATTTCAGCATCATCTGATAACATACAATAGCACAATAATGAAGAAAATGTTAACACAAAGCCAATCCTGTAAATACCTGCTTTTGGCCACAAAACCAAATTTGTCGCTTTTCTTCATTGTTTGCCGTGTAAGAAACAAGAGAATACTCTTGATCATCTCTTTACTCCTGCAAGCCTTTTTCATCTGGAACTTCCTATTGACTTTGCCACAACTACTCACATAACTAAAAGGAATATTCTCATCATGTGGTGCTTCCAAGATCAGGTTCCAGTTCTTTATCTGTCTTAATAATTTATCACCTAACCCATGTATGTGGAATGTGTAGAATAATACATCCTGTGGAACTTTTTTAAAAGCCTCTGAAAATCCCAATGTGTCTGCTCCTTCCCTCCTATCTAGATCAATATTTATTTAATTTAAAAAAGGAATCCAATTTGCTTGACATGATTTACTTTCCAAAAATCCATGCTGACTCGCATTATGATGCTGCACCCTTACTTAACTGTAGCCTTACGCTTCTAGGCAATGTGTTTTTGAGGCTGCATTTATAAGGTGGTGGGATCCTCTGAGGGGCTGCAATGACCAGCACAAGAAATTCAGCATATGCTTATTGCCACACTGGTCTATTTTCAGCTCAAACTGTTTTCCTTTAAAACACCAAACACTGACTCTTTTCAAATGGTCTGATACAAACTCTTATTTCCCAGTATATTCACATTGCAAATTGTGGCCATGTATATCAGGAGTTGTCCTGTGCCCAGCATTATACAATTACACAGAAACAGTCCCCAGCACCCAGGAGTTCAGACTATGGCTGTGATCCCACCATTGGTCTTATTGTTGGGTCTCAGTTAGTAGCCAGGCCAGACCAGCAGAAGCAGATAATCAAAATGACAACAGCACACAGCTATATGATGGAGCAAGGAGCTGCAGGGTTTCCTTCTGTTTTGTGTTCATCTCCCAAATAACACTTTACACTGCTCAAGTAACCTCAGGCAGGCTGTTCCTCCCATGGTGGCATGAAGCCCCTCCAGACATCCCACCGCTTATCACATACAGTGATGCGCTACTGTTTCCATATAATGTCTCTTGTACTCTTAGCCCTATCTGTTCAGATACTGGGTGGTGCTCTCTTTAGTAAGCAGACATGCCAACAGAGTTTTTCACTTCAATGCCCATTTTCTTTCTAAGCTTCAGCTCCCAATTCTGCTTCTATCATTGAATTCATACCACAGCTGACTGGGGTAAGTTCTGTCCAGTACCAAGAGAGGGGATAGCACCCTCTCTGTTTTCTCATTCTCTCCAATTTGGCAGTTCCAAAAGAATTTCCAGAATCTTATCCTTCTGTCATGGTTTAAGTCTCTCAGAGTCACGCAGTCGCTCTCTCACTCCCCTCTCTTTCTTCCCCAGTCCCGGGCGGATGGGAAGGAGAATCAAAAGAATGCAACTCCCACAGGTTGAGATAAGAGCAGTTTAGTAACTAAGGTATAACATAAATCACTACTGCTACCACCAATAATAATAATGACAAGGCAAATACAAAGAAAGAATACAACAGCTCATCAACTAATTTCTACCCCCCGACCAAGCAGTACACCCCCATGACCTGATACCAAGCTCCAACCACACAGTGCAGCCCCCCACCCTTCCGGGTCTCTCCTCTCCATTTCTACCTCCTGGGCATGACGTGCTGTGGTATGGAATACCTCTCTGGTCAGTTTAGGTCAGGTGCCCTGTCTCTGCTTCCTCTGCTTCCTCCCGGCTTCCCTTCCTCCGTGGCAGAGCATGAGGCTCAGAAAGTCCCCTGCCAGCCTAAACATCCTAAGCCATAACTATAAACACTGGTGTTATCAGCGCTGTTCCCAAGCAGAAAACACAGTGCTGCACCAGCTACTACCTGAAGGAGAAAAATGACTGCTGCTGCTGAACCCATGACACCTTCCAATAAGCATTTCCCCAACTATTTGTCTGATGAAGTTCCCATTTTTATTCTTCTTCCCCTCCATTTTCTCTTACCATGCACTAACAATGCACTGAACTGAGTCTTGCTGATTTCCTAGAGGACAATTTGTATAGATACAATAGTCAAAATGGGCTGGAGTATCTTAGTAGGTACTTGCCAGACTGGCATTCATCAGGACTGTAAAACAGAACAAAATCCCATTGCAGCAATGGGACCTTTTAACCCTTTTGTGACAGTATGGCTTAATGTCCCTACAACCATATGTGTAATGCCAGTAGCTGAGCACAGACACACAAACCTACCCAATTCCAACTATGACAAAAATACTGAATTTGCTCAGGTAGTATCAACCTGTTAACGGTATTTCTCCTACCTTGAACTCCATAGGGGTGTACTTCTCATTCTTGGGGGTTGTGTTGCCCTTGTAATGGAGATGGTTGGGAGTGGTTGGGTGGATAACAGTCGACTCCTGGGACTGTCTCTGACAGCGTTGGCAGTACACGTAAATCACAAACGTTAAGAGGCTAGAGCCAAAGAAACAGGAGACCCCAGTGGCAATCAGATGGATGAGACTAAAACCTGCAAAAGAAATGACAAGAGATGCTATCTTTAAAGAACAGCCTTTTTCCCTCCCACGACATGACCACAGGTGCAAATCAGAGCTATGACATCTCGGGATCAACGTTAATAAGCTGTTGAAGCCAGAGTCTTACATTCTAACATAAACTGACATAATCTCCCTGAAAATCGGTCTCCCCAGTGCAGTTCTGCCTTGTGCAGCTTAACAGGTTCATGCATTGTTTTCACAAAGCTCCCTCCCTGTCTCTCTTCTCTCCCTTCCATTGATATTGAAACTAAACATTATGTTAAGCTGACAGCTAAAGAAATGAGCCGTACAAACAATGCACATTAATGGATTCCAAAGCATGCGCATGTCATGGGAATAAGGGGATAAAAATGCTCAGTGTTTCTCTGAAGGGAAAGGAAAGGAAGGAAAAGCCCTTTCTGTCAGCTGCCCGAAATGCCTATGGCTCTGTGTGTGGGGTGGGGGAGATACACATTCCTCCCTCATGTGATCCAAGTGTGCTCAGCATTCTTGCTTATTCGTGGGGTGGCATTGCTTTGGCCATGTCTGCACTACCTCTGAGGTGCATTGTACAGTGAAATAGGCATCCTCGGGGGAATGTGAGAGATAAGGTGGACAAAGGAAAAGTGGAAACTGCTTGAAAAGCACTTCTTTGTTGGCTTTCTCCACAAACCGCAAAGATAGGAAGCCAGCTGCAGACAGGTGCCGGCAGGGTAGCTATAGTGAAAAAATTTCAAACAGAAAAACTCTTGGACTATAATAGCCTCCAACAGAGGCTATTATATCTTTCCAAATGGGATTGCAGGAGCACCGTCCAAGGACAGCACTCACCTCTGGAAGGAGCTGCAGTTGTGCATCCTGTGCGGTGGGAGGTACCTAACTTGCCACTCTGCTGGGTGGGAGGAAGAAAAAGTCAAACAGTACTCCTTCCTAATTCCTCCCTCACCTCAGAGAGGGGGTTGAAAATCCCACGGTAAATCCTACAATGATCTTAAATGCCATGGTAAAACCAATCATCAGCAGATCTCCACTGACACCAGAACTAACGTTAGTGACCTGCACAGCCACCAAGTTAATGAAGCAATCAGAGGCAATCTTGGGTGGCAAAAAAACTTTATGACCATGTTTTCTTTTGCTATGTGCAGGTGGAAACCTACAGAAAAACTCAGTGATGATGACTCCAAATGCTACTGCTTTTCCTCTGCCTTTGCTCTATCATGGTTCAGAAATGCCAATGACCCCAGTGCCTGGGGGGGGGGCCTGACTGCAGAACCCCCAGGGCAGTTGTCTCAGGGGTCAGCCATATCAACTTGGTGGCAATTGAAGCAGTAAAATTCCCATAATACTTAAAAAGCCAATTCATTTGGGCAGACTCCTGTGTTGACTTGACTGTGTGCAGAGAAATAAAAGGGACTACTCAGAGAGTGGCTTTAAATGATATTCATTCTTAGTCTGATCACGGTGTGCATTTTTTTTGGTGTCATCTTACATTTTAACTGATATGCTTTTCAAATAGAGAATTCTGCCCATTAGTCTATGGCACTCCTCTAATCTTTAGTTAAAAAATATCCTCCTGAGTTTAAAAAGAATAAAACCAATAGTTCTACAGCAAAGTAATGTACTTCAATCATAATTACAGAAAGGAACATACAGAATTTATTAGATGGATGAGCCACATTTATTTTTTAACCCACACTATAAAATTCTATTACAAGATTACCACTTTCTATTGTGTTTTGGATGATGGTCCAAAACACAGGCAGAAAGATGATAATTTTCTAATAAATGTTACAAGACTTTTCCAATGAGACATTTCCTTTTTAATAAGCTCCACCTGCTTTAGATTACTCAGGAGAGCTTGAACACAGAATATGCAACTGTGCTTAGTAAAGCCACATAACACTGTGCCACATTCTCCTCTTGCCCAGCTTTGAGTATATTGCAGTGAATGTTTCATTTCATTGCTACATTTGCAAGTGACTACAGTAGGAAATCCTTTCTATAACATAAAGCTCATAATTCCACTCGAAAGACATATCTGATTTTTCAGGTGACTTTTAGTCATATCTTAGGAAAAAAATGAATTCTTTTGTTTGCAGTGGAGTTCCTTGAGGAGGAAGCTTTCTGAAATGCATCGCAGAATTTCCATTGGTTGACTTCTTTGACAAATATTATACAATACTAAGTAATAGATATAAGCTATGGTAAAATAGACTGCAACAGCAAATACAATGGTGGTAAAGGAAGAAAATGTGAATATAGCATTTAAGAGTATAGTGCAAGCTGTAGCAAGGAGTCCTGGATGTAAAGCAGACACCTTGCACCTTCTGAAGGAGGAGTAATGCAGAAAGCCAACTGCTACATTGCAGGCGCTGAAATTCCATTGATTGCCCCACAGTCACAAAGCAAGAGGCCACATTTCTGTGCCACAGGTGGCATGCCTTTTTCTGCCATGATCTCTGCAGGGAGAAGATGTTTTGGCAGGCTGCAGATCATCTAGGTTTCAGGAAAGCAGTGATGTGATGCTAGCAGGAATTGACATAGTCATTAGTGTGAAAATAGAATTTTAAAATGTCGAAGGAACATGCCATTTTCGTCTGCATTTTTACTATAGGGGGCTCTTAGGGCAGTGGAAAAGTAACACTAATGACTGGATCTTTCCGAGTTACATGCAGAAAGGAGACACAACTTCTATGCGAGGTGAGGGCTTGAATGAAAAGAAGTGATTGGAGTACAAGTATAAACTCCAGTTTCATCTTGTATCAGCAAAGGAGCTGTCCAAGAAGTGATAATCACTGAAATATTTATAGGTTATTAAAAACACCTGCTTTTGAACAGCTGGAGGCTTACAGTGGTGGAATGAGGAATATCACTTCCTTTCTCCAGAACCATTTACCCTGTGGGTAAAGAGAGACAACCAATGTGCTCCCTGGTAATTAATGACCCACAGTGGTCAATCCAAATCCCCAAATAAATAAAGATCTCGGAACTGAGAAGTGGACATGCAATACATTCCTCCAGTCTGAATCAGACAGCAAGACTCCAGTGGAATTAAGGCTATCAGTGGGATATGAGCAGTATAGATTAATGGTTTGGTAGATGCTGCACAGAGAAAAGAAGCCAGGCCAGGTTAAGATAAAAATAATATATATAGTTTAGTGGTACCTACCTCCACAGTTTGTGCTCTCGTCAATGCTGGAAGCTGGCAGGATCACTAAACAAAAAGAAGATTGGAGAAACTTGTCATTTTGCCATCACTTCTTCAAGTAATTAAACCCCCTGTGCTCCAGACACAAGAAGGTGCACACGTGTTCTGCAGAAAGCTCAGAGTTTCTCTAAATTTCATGATAAACTCAGAGAGTGGGAAACATGCCAGAGACCTGGCAATTCCAATACTGTTACCTGATGACTTGTTGGCTTCTGCAATTTAGGGGAAAGAAGATAGCTGAGAAAACCATGAAAAAGAAGAATATAATTGCCTAGTGATCTCAGATTTTTAAGTCAGGACACAGTAATCCAGAAAAGAACACATGGAAAGTGGTTATTTATTCTAGATACATATCAGATATTTGCCCAAGAGATTCAATTTCCACAAAACACAGGGTGGAAGATGTTGATGACCATCTGTCTATCAGCAGTATTGCTCTGTAAGACCATGGATTAATCTTTCCACTTCACACAGCAATTTCCTCCAACTGCCTCTCCTTATTTTTTTGCTCTTTCAGGATGCTTCGTTTCATACCTGAACTCAAGGACCTTCTGTTGACTATATCCATACTGAGTACAAAGTTAATTTTTATAAGCCAGCCTGAGATGAACTATGCAAGGTTAAAAGCTTCAATTCAGGTGAAGCCATTCTAGTTATTTATTACAGATCTAGGCAATTCTCTTTTAAAGAAATGTTAAGCTGCCTTAAAAGAATGACAGTTAATCTGAGCCTGTGATAAGGGAGTTTACAACACGTTTGTGTATTTGCTTGTATTTCTAGAAGCATTCAAACCCAATCTTTAATAGAGAAAATCTCAGCCTAATTTGACAGTCTCAGGCATGAGTTGCTTTCCTGGATTGGCCCACCCTCTCCCCCCTCTATGACACTGTACCTACCAGGAATTTCATTATAAAGGCAATCTTGGTACTGTGTGCTATTTCCAATGCACTGAGATGAATCTGGGCTGTGTACTTCACAGTAACGACTGCGGTATTGGATACCCTCTTCATTACACAGGCTCCATTCTGACCACTCTGACCACCCACCTGAAATCCAAGATTGGGAAAACACACAGACAACATCACCAAGAAGGAAAAGGTTCCTTTATTGATAGCAAGCTTCTCTCATGATGAAGGATGTCTAGCTCTTTGCCTAGGTCTCTCTCACACATCTAATCCAGAGGCCTTTGTTCCATTTCATTTTCTCAATACAAATAACAGTGCAAGCATCATATCCTACTTGTCAGGTTGTGGTTTGCTTAATATGTACTGTACCAGCCCTTGATAGAGCACTGCACAGCACACAGTTGTCTTAAAATCTCGTATATCAGCTCTCTGGTTAAAGACATATAAGGAGCTGGATGGGGCAATGTTGCATGAGGATCTCCAAGTTTTGAGGTGGCCTCCCAGGAATACCACAAGCAGCCATAACAAATTACAGCATTTAAAAGTTTTGCTGATGTTCCTACGGGCAGGAGTCAGCTTGCACCGGATCAGAAATATACAAAGGTAGTTCAAAACCAGCACAGATCTAACCCCTGTTCTCTGAGATCTAGCACATGCTCATCTGCCTATCTGTGTGAGAAAAAGGAAAGATTGTTTCTTCAGCAACTGTACAGATTGATGACTCCTTTTATTTGTCTTGTAAGTGTCCACATTGAAAAACTCCAGACTGAAAAGCTCCTGCTTTTCCAATTACTTTAAATGGATCAGCAGCTAAAAAGATCTTGTCTGGCACCAGAATGCCAGTGAACGGGTTAGTGAACAAGTAAAGAGAAAGGTGATGCATTGCAGTTTAACACAGGGATGTCTCCTTTTCCCAGCTCAATAGACATTTACTGAATGGACAGAAAAGCTTCTAACTGGTCGGGGTTTTGATTTACTTTTTAAACTTTTTGCTGTTGTTCCATACTCCCACCACCACCCAAGCCAGCTGGAGATGGGATGAGAACTGCTACCTTCACACGGGTGCGTGTTGCAAAGGGCCTCCTCGGTGTGGAGACCAATGCAGATATCCTCTCCACTAGATGGAGCTGGATTGGTGCAAGTTCGCGTGCGTTGGTAGTGTCCTCCTCCGCAGGTGGCTGAGCAGTGAGACCAAGGAGTCCAGCAAGACCATGAGCCTTTCACTGAGGGACAACAAAAAGCAAGGAGAAAGAGGTAGATGCTGCTGATTACTCCTCTTACGCTGACAAAGCTGGAGAGCCCCAGTATCCCATCTTCCAGATCCACCCCTGCCCAGACTAGCTATCACTTTCTTGCACCCCAGTACATTTGAGCTGGAAAACAAGAACTTTGTATTGGGACAGGATACAAATGTGCTGCACTCTGAAGATGTAAAATGAAGTCTATTCACAAGAAGACTGCATTATACAGTGCCAAAATAGAAACTATTATTTAGGCTAGTCACTGAAATATTCTGTTCTACACCTTTTTATAAAACAGGACTGTTATCATTACATTGTCTTTTGATGCTTTATCTACAGCAACAGCAGATTTACTTGGAGGAAACAGTGATGTATAACCCAAGGGGAGGTTGTATGGCACTTTTCTGTGGGGGCCCTGAGTCCTCAAGTTCCAACCTGCAGGAAACAGAAACTCAGAGGCTTTATTTATTGTCCCTGCTCAGATGTGGTTGAACTAGATGACCTTTAAAGGTCCATTCCAACCCAAACCATTTTATGATTCTATGATCTCAGCAAAACCTCATAGCAGGTTAATAATAAAACTAGAGAGGGACTTCAGATCCCTGATTTTCATCCTGCTCTTTGGCAGACTACTAGACTGCTTAATTTGCAGGTCTACATGCCATTAATTCAGAAGATAATAACCTGATGACTTGGTGCAAGATAGACCCAGCACTTGTTTATACACATTGAGTGAGGCAGGGGAGGAGGGAGACACAGAGAAATAGTAATCATGCACTCAGAACAGATTGTAAAACATCATAGTGTCCAAGGGAAGAAAACAGCACAGAAGGGCACAAACATTAGTGAAAAGCCACTGAGAGCTTCCAGAATAGTACTAATAGATGCCTTTATAGTGCTACAGTTATTTTCTTTTTATAGGCCATAGAGTGCAATATTTGACATTCCTACTACGCTCTTGCTGCACATTCTGGTAGTATCTGCATTGGAATTTTATCATTGTATTGAATTTTAGAATCATAATAATACTATTATAATATAGCATTTTCAAGTGTAGGCCACAAGCTATATTTCCAGAGGTAGATAATTACTAGAACTGCAAAGAATCAAGGTAATTCATGTAAGATCGCTTAAATTTAGTTTAGATAGCTATTACAAAGCAAGGAGAAGGATAAGTGAGAGAGAATACAGTAGTCAATAGTCTATTGTTACTATTCTGGACCAGGAGTGCAACATAAACATGAGGACAAACTTGAAAACCAGGAAACCAGGCAAGAATACTCCCTGCTGGCTGTGCAGGAAATGGTAACTGATGTCAAGAGTAGATGCCCATCGCAAGAACAATACGTAAGCAGGAGAGGGGGAAGAAACAAGTGTTCACAAGAAGAGCCACCACATCAAGCATCTCTACACAGTATTAAGCCACATTTATTAAGCCTATCTCCTCATCAAGGAGTAGATGCACTGTGATGCCCCCCGCTGGATGGAGCATCAAATCTTCTTGAAGAAAAACATTGCTAGACAGCCACAATACTATTTACACTAGAGGTTGCTGCTGTGCTACCCTCTCAGCTGTGGTGAGACATCAGTCTGCATTAAGATCACATACACGGGTCATTACAATAGTTTAAAAAATTAAGGAAAAATCCCCCAAATTAAACAAAAAAAAAAAGGAAACAAAATAAAAAAAAAAAAAAGCAGCTTGGAAATACTAGTTTGTTGTTTGGTTTTGGTTTTGGTTTTTTTGTGGCTCTACCATTAAGATGGTGAAGAACACCTTTGAATTTCATGCAGGAAGATGATCATGGTTACCTGGGCAAGGATGTGGATTGCAATCTTGGTACTCCATCGCTGACCCCACACAGGGCAAGCCACCATTTTTAGGTTCAGGGTTTGTGCATGTTCTTTTCCTGATCCGAAAGCCTAGCTCACAGTCCCTGGAACAGGAAGACCAGGCTCCCCAGAAGGACCAGCCCCCATTGATAATCCGTGCAGAGGTCTTACCAGTCTTCAGAAGGTCATCAACAAGAGCTTCAACGAAAACAAACAAGACAACATGACATCACAAACTAATCAGCTGTTGGGCTTTTAAAAAGGTTTTCAGCTCATGAATAAAACCATGATTTATGTGCCCTTAGGGAAGAATTTCTGCTGAAAGCCCCTGGGAGAAGTTTTGTTCCATGGGTTTACAGCTATGCTAGACGCAGAACCAAATTTGTACACACACAGAGTCTAGTGATAACTCTGATGAATGACCTTCCTGAGCAGCAAACTGGCAGTCAGAGCTGTATCCTCAGGACACTGCCTTGCATCAAAGCAGTACTGAAGGGAATAATCCCAGAGGCAGTGCACAAAAGGACCTCCAGAGAGACACACTGTCCCGCAGAATGGCTCTTCTCTTTTCTACATCCTGATTACTTGCCTGTTGTCTTTGGGGCAGCTTGGCAGTAGCAAAAGCAAACCTATACACTGCCATAGGCATAGAGGTTACAATGGTATTGATCTCCACATTACAGGGCTCTCTCTCTGTCCCTGCCATTCTGCAGTAATGCTAGTTGCGGATGTTGGGATTTATGTAGCTGCAATCAGATTATTATTGTTCTAAGAGGACCCGGATTCCACCACCACCTCAGCTTGCTCTACACTCCCCAGAGCTGGCAAGACGTACAGTCAGTATCACACACTGCTGAGCCATCATTGGGGCAGAATCGACTCTCAGTTTTTTTTCTCCCAAACTGCAGCTCATGGGGATCAGAGAGCTGGGCACGACATGTGTAGCGGAAGCGCTGCTCCTGGCGGGCACCATTCTGGGTGATATTGACAGGCATCCAAGGGGTCCAGGGTGTGTTCCTGCGCACTTCCGGGCAGCTCTCTGGGTTGCACGTCTTATATTCCTGCCAAGAAGGAAAACCATTCTCTCTTTACCTATTAAATAGCAGCAGCCTAACTGACAGAGATTTATTTACATTCCAGAAAGTAAGGGGATACCCTCTTGATCTACAACAACCTCCATCCACCTTATCTGACCTCATAAACACAAGCTAGTGCTGGGCACAGCATGCAGACTGGATGTGGTTCTGGGCAAACTGACCTAGATGAAGATGTTCATGCTCATTGCAGAGGGAGTGGATTACATGACCTTAAAGGTCCCTTACAACCCATACTAATCTATGATTCTGTGACTACAGATGCAGTGGTGGTGACCATGTATAGCTTCAGGTGACCCTTGAGGGTGAACTATGTTTGCTATTTTTATCTCTCCCTCAGATTTGTGTTTCTTTGCTGACTCAGAGTCCTGTGGGGCTTTGAAAGCTTGGTACACTACAGTCAGGAAGATAACTCAGGCAATAGATAATAATAACGGCAAACAAGTTTTATGCTGTGATACCAAGATGCTACTCTCAGGTCAGCTTGGAGAAGCCCCATGAGGACAAAAAGTCAGTAAGGTTTATTTCCTTTAAAAGTTTATTGGTTTATTTTTAAGATGGGTTTAGATTATCTTTTTTTACAGCTAGTTTTGTTTAGTTGGCTTTTTAAACTGTCTAGAAGGGCTATGAAGGGCTACATTCTTGGTGTAAAGCATCCCTTGAGTATGGACAACATTCTAGCTGGATGGGGATGGGGTGATTTGGGAGTCTTTACAATTCTTGCCACTTGTGGGAGGAATTCCAGTGACAAACATTAAATTCTTGTTTAAAAACAAATAAAAACCCCAGTCTTTTCTGGCAGAGGGAAATGTAATGCTTCAGGGCTTCATGATTCTAGAGTAAATGCCAAACTGCTTGCGAACAGATGGGAGGTTCCAGATCAAATCTGCTTACACTGAAGAAAACTCTCCACAAAACTAATTAGAACAGCTGCATGAAACAGCTGCCAGAATAGAAAAGGGAAAATAAAGAGAAAAATGAGTAGCCATTACCTCAGTGATGGGTGAATTAGGTGTTTGACCTGTTGTTTATTCAAGAATGACAGTGAGACTTATTTCTGATACATGTAAGGCCTCCTTGACTCAATAGGATCATCCTTTGATGCAGGACAGAAGGAAGAAAGTGCTTTCCAGTAAAGGACTTGATATCTAAGCCTACAGAGGTCTGAGTCCTCTGTCCCTACCTATCCGTCCCTTCTTGTACTCACACACACATACAAACACACACTCTCACACCAAATTCACTGACTCGGTGAATCTGACACCTCTCTGCTTCCCAGTTCATTTCAGCATCCTTTTCAGCAAAAGCTGAGGATAGCATTTTCTTCTAGCTTGAGAAACGAAATCAATATAGAGAGAGGAGTAAAATGTCAAGTTCCTAGGTGCTAGATGTCAATAGGTGTCCCTTGTGCAATGTCAATAAACAATACATACCACAGCACAGCCTGGACATGTATTTCCATTTTCACAGGACCTCTGCCTCGAATGAATCCCTCCACCACAATTCACACTACATTTAGTCCAAGGACCCCACGAAGACCAAAAAATAGGCAGCGGACATGGATTGTTCTCATTACAGAATCTGAAAGAAGAAAGAGCATTGCTCAAAAAAATATCCAGGTCAGCAGACCTGAGGAAAAAAATCGTGATGGACTGAGACTGCATACTACATTTGGATGCGATTCATGCATGCACAGAAAGCCAGCAGAAGGCTGACACAGCAGTCAGATTCACAACAGAGAACGGTACCCTTTGTACAGAATGGGGAGTGGCTAGAAGTCTGAAATCAGTGAGACGGTTGGGGTGAATCATCCAGATTGGGTTTTTGAAAATTGCTCTTATCTCAGAATTTTTATGCCCTGAATTCACAGAAGAGCTCATAAACTGAAGCCCATGTGTCACATAGAGTGCATGGTAAACGTTTTCAATGGGATTACTAGTGGAAGGTCAAATAAACAGTGATTTATCAGCAATGGCAGGTGCTAAACATTGACAATCTTCTCTTCACACTATCTGGCCCCTACTGTTAACTGGACCCTAAGAAACCAGTGTTTGCAACTGGAGCTGAACTAGATACTATCTGCATTTAAATGCAGGCCTTAAATTAATGCTATTTCATGTTACCTTTTCAAAGGGTAACTTTCATTTTATTCATTTTTTTAATCAATATTGCTCTTAAATTGAATGACACAGGACTGCAACTGACTCAGATGTAGTCTTTGAAACCCAAAAAGGACCATTGTGAATGGCCATAAATTAAACCAAACATTAAAATGTCCTGAATCAAGGAAGTTAAATGAATTGCCCTTTGTATTCTGAGAAACGCAGAGATACCTGTCTTAAGTGGCCGCTCAATGGAGAAGCAACAGCCAACTGACAAGCAGAGGTGGCCTTTAATGAAATGTCAAATCTGGAAACCAAATTAGGATGCCCTGAAAGCTGTATTTAATGTGGGGCTGGGCTTGAAGAAGTACAGATGGCTCTGAGGCTCATAAAGTATTGCCTTTTAGTGATTTTACATGAAATTGCTTAGTTTAAAGGGAGTGGGGGAAAAGATGTTTTTCTAATGTCAAGCCCTGCAGTCCTGAATCTTTGAATTAAGCTACATTTTGTCTTGAACTTCCTTTGGAGCATCAGCACAATTATTATGGTGCATGGAATCATGCAATTGGCAATGAAAACTGCACATATTCAGCTGCCTCCTTAGGGATGGATCAGAACAGCTTAACTGTTACCTATAAACTCTACACTGCTAGCAGCAGATATAGATTTGCCTTTTGTTGAGGAGGTCAGGCCTCTGTTTGGGGGACAGAAATACCTGTGAAAGTCTGAAAGATCCTCCCTGAGAGTGGAGGCAAGTCTGGAACCTCTGATGTTCACAGGCTCATTGAAAGAAAGTGGCCATGCATGTGAGCAACACCATCCTTCCTAGGCTCTGGAATTCCTTCCACTTTGTGCAGTCAGCCAGACAGCTTTAATCTGCATTCACACAGGAGCCATCACTTCCAGCTGCCAACATTATAACCACAGAGTCATACACATGGTGTTTGTGGACATCTCTTACCTTTCTTCCCTACTCTGTCCAACACAGACCCTGCCGCCGTACCGTGGAGCAGGGTTGCTGCAGGATCTCTGGCGGACCTGGAAGCCTATCCCACAGGAGGTGCTGCATGGGGCCCAGGAAGACCAGGGTGTCCAAGCTCCATTTCTAACAAAGAGAGCAAGAGAAAGCAGAGCATGGGGGTGACCTAACGGACTGCTCATGTTATCCTGTGCTTAACAACAAAACACATATGGCACTGATGGGGGAACCATTGGAGAAGAGATTATTCATTTCAACCAGACCCTATGTCAGTGAAGATTTAGAAAAGAGTTTCAAAAGCACTCAGCATTGGCCTAACTTTCCTCCTATTCAAGTCTCTCATAATTGGAAAAGAATGAAGCCAGTGCTGAATGATTCTGAAAATGCATCATAGCATTTTCTAACCAAGAGTGTGGTTGCTATAACTGTCACCAACTATTTCCCCATCATGTCTCCCAAGTCTCATAATCCTACTTTTTAGAGCCAATAGCTCATCCTAAAGTTGTATCTCCTGATACAGCCTGCACTCTTCTGCACAGACTGCAGGTTTTGAGGCTCACAAATGCCAGCTTTGCCAAAGGATGTAAAAAAACAACTCTCCACTAATTCAGTAGGTACTGATGCTTTAAATCTCTTAGACTCATAGAATCAACTAGGCTGGAAAAGACCTTTAGGATCATCAAATCCAGCCATTACCTCAGGACTGCCAAGACCACCACTAAAACATGTCACTGAGAGCCTCATCTTCACGGTTTGGGAACACTTCTAGCCTCACCTACATGGTTTTTGAACTTTTAAAGCAATATTACTGCCAGCTCTTGTGATTTTATCACAAACCTCATAATATTTGTTATTTTCCTGAAGCCGTCAGCATTGAATCCTATTAAGTAGAAATCTCAAATTTCATTAAAAATGACAATAATTGCTTCTAGCTTTCATAGCCGCCTGCAGACGTCACTGTAGCGTGACCTTAAATCTATAGAAACCAGAGGCAATTACGAGCTCAGAGGCAGGATCGAGTTTCATGGTTTAATGAGTGATCACATCTCTGCTGAGCACTGTTAAGTTAGCCTGAAGCAAATGTGATGTAAAGCCCCTTAGTTCACACCTCAGCAGAGATGTTGGCAAATGCTCTGTGTCCTGCTCCTGCGACAGGCTGAGCACATGCAGGCAACTGGCTCCTGCGACACTGCTGCCATGCAGTGACTCAACCATGTGCTTACACGGAACCCAACATTTTCATCTTTAAAACTGTGTGCTTATTAAAGCTCACCTTCCTTTGACTTGGCAGCACTACTGAACATTGGAGCAGAAGAGGAGAATTTGTATCTTATCCCTTCTGTGCTCCAGGTTTCATTTCATATGGAGCCAGTGGCAACGCTCTGCCTTACAGAACTGCCTAATCTTCACACTTCACTGCCTTAAGCCAAAAAATCTCATTTGTTTTTTTTATTTAATAAAGAAAAACCTTTCCAAAAAGTCTAGTCAAAAAAACAACTCAGGTGCTCTCTGGTTCTTGAAAGCTAAACTTGAAAACAGATGTTAATTTTCAAAGCATTTACTAAACTAAATTAATAACACTGTTGGCAAGAAACATTTTCTGGCAAGGCACCAATCAGGGCAGAGGATGAAAGTTAAAACCCACATTGCCCTTCACACTTCTTGTATTTGTTATCAACTCTTGCCTGTTCTTGGCAGGTTTATTTCAGAACCCTCTTAGACATTTCCTCCCTCCTCCTCTTGTTCTCGCATCCTTCTCCCTCATTCCCTTCCCCTTTCTGGCCCCACACAAGGTCAAAGCACAATAAACTCACATAAAAATCCTATTATTCTATCTTATTCTTCCACGGTTTAATCCACATACTACCTCCTCACTCTTTAACCCAAAAGAAAGTGTATACGTAAAATCATTTAAAAAACAAATTCAAATGGAAGGTTGCTGTTATTCCAGGAAAAAAAAAAAAAAAGGAAGTAATTTTCACTTAAAAATCCTCAAAAAAAAAAAAAAAAAATCCAACCATTCTCACAATTTTTTTTTTCAGGATTTTTAACGAAAATAAAGACACCTTCCATTTCCAGATCTCCACCATTCTACTAGAACTTATCTTTAAACAGCCTGCTCCCCTTTGTAAAAACAAATTGCGATGCCATATGAAGTCAATTAAAGGAAATTTGAGGACTGAGGCGGATGTAGGATGACCAGATGTCCCTATTTTTCAAAGCATGCTGTTTTCCTACGTCTTAAGATTGAATAATCTATTTTTCATCCCCTTCTTAGAAGCCTCCCTCTTTCGCCATCAGAGCAGTTCCGAGAACCCCACTGGCAGGCTTTCTGTTTGCCACTGACATAAGAAGTCTGCCTTGGGAAGGCTTTGCTCAGCCCATGGGGGCAGCACAGAGGCAGGAATGACTGTATGCCTTTTGGGCAGCACAGCCCACAACTAGAAGGAGAGATGCCAATTAAAACATGAGCATTGCTGAATTTCTCATGCCAAGACCAGCACTGATCTCCAGGGATAAGTTTAAAAGACAGCTGTCCTTAATGGAATTAGTGTTTATGGAGAAGATAAAGTAGATTAAAACTATACTGACCCAATATTTACCAAAATATTCACTGGCACAACCCTGGTGAAGTAGTGCTTACACTATTGCATCGTCTTTCCTTTACATGATGTAGTCTGAAGGCGGAGGGGTAATATGCACACAAACACTGTGGCTATGTTCAGGCACCTAAGTGGAAGATATTTAGCTCCCATACTGCTCAATCTTAAGCTTCAAGCTTCCCCAGAAAGGCAGCACTTTAACACAAGCTGAGCTACATGTGTTGGGTAAGTTCTGTCCCCGGCAGGCATGCCTCCTAAGCACTGCTCATTGCCAGATGATGATTTGCTGCTTTCACCTAGCCAGCATGCTGCAGACAGTTCATAGACTCACATAACAAGGCAAACAAGCTCTGCTCAGAGCAAGGCTAGGCCCTGTCTTTACATGCTTTACTCTGAAGGAGCTCTGCTTGCTTTTGGCAATGCAATCTCAGAATCCAAACTCCAAACGACTGTGAACTTCTTAGACTTTATTTTTAGCTTATTGCTGTTCGGATGGCTAACAATTGCTTCTGCCTTACCTCTTCCTGATGGGTCACTACTCACTGTATGGTTGAGGGAAACCAAGGCACAGTGTAGGGAAGGTTAATGTGTACACTAATTTGTGGTGCTCATCTTCTCAGAGCCCTTCATTTTTCACTGACTTCAAGATGGACCTCACATACATCGGTTCGGCTGGGATGCAACAGCAGGGGCACAGAAACACAAGGAAGGAGCTAAGCTGTGGACAGGCGCAACAGCTCTTGTTACCTTCCTAAAAAGCACAAAGATGCTGAGGTACCTTGAGCAATTTGCCACCTCAATCCTGGCCCCTTCACAACTGCGACCTCCACAGCGTGGACGAGGGCTGTCACATGAACGTGACCTACACATACAGGAGCCTGTGCTGTCCCCATCTGAATGCTCACACAGTTGCCATGGGGACCAAGGCCCCAATCTTCCATTTGTTGTCAGATTTTTCACCTAATTTTAAAAGAAGAAAGGTCATTAGTAGCAAGTTTACATTTCTGGAGACAGCCCCACTATAGAAAAGCCAAACAAAGCTGCTGCGGGGATTAGGATGCAACTTAGATGGGAGCTGTCTGTGCTTGTGAGCAGGATTCAAAACAGAGGGCTGTTTTCAGGCAGTGCCACATCAATATTTACCCTCTAAATTCCAGCCTGCATACCTAACATGTGAGCACAGGCACCAGAGCCAGCCTTGCCAGCACCACACCAGGAGTAAGCATCCATCTGCCATGCCACAAAACCACCACACTCCCTTGATGCTCACTGCACTGCTTCAGCCTTTCAAGCAACACAACAGCCGGTGCCGACTGTCCCCACTTCATTATGTTCCTGCCTCTGTAGTGCTTGGGACTGCTCCTGCAGAATATTTTCTGAGTTAGTGTTCAGATAACCATAGTGACCAGCTCAGACTGGGGCCTCGCTGAGTTTGGCCCTGTTCAAATACACAGTAAGAACTGGCTCCCTTTCTAATCTGTAGCATAAATGGCTAAGCTGGGTGAGGGATAGGAAGTGAACGAGATAATGGTGACTAGAATTAATGCTGAGGATCACACAGTGGGCTTAAGAGCAAGAATTCATCTCAAAGCAATTTGCAGACTGACCACACTGCTGTTTCCTCTGCCCTTTGCTTCAAGTCTATACAGCCCTGAACTGGCTGAGTCTTGAGCTTTCCATGCACTGTAATGAAGAAGTATGAAATACAGTAGCCCTGGCAAACAAAAAGCATGAGAAACAGAAATATTTCAGATCAGGACTGAAGAACTTCCAGGAGATAAAGTGCCAGAGCTTGCTCCACTGTGCCTTGTTTTAACCAGTGCTGCTAGGTGACCCTAAGCTGATGACTGGTGGAGAAAACTTGCCACCCAAGTTAATTTGAAAAGATGAGTGCTGCCTGCTCCTCCCAGGAATGTTCCCAGGCCACACTGCCTTATTGTGCCTACTCCACCACTACTGAAAATTCCAACAACTCTAGGCCCATGTCTGGAGAGCTACCCTGAACATCTCTGCCCTGGCTTCCCAAAGTGCAGGGTCTCGCAGGCAGCGTGGCACTGATGCTTCCTGAAGGTAGCTCATCCCCACTGGTGTCACCCATTGGGTGCTGGGATGCTCAGCAGCTTTGGTAAAAACACTGTGAAAGGTAAGACTGGACGTAGCCTCAGTGTTGCATGCAACGAAGGGCGATGAAAGGAAGAGGCTTGGGCTCTGGGCAAATGGCCCTGGCCTCAAATCTGAGCCAGCTAGCACTGACAAACACCACTCTGCCACGCTTCACTAACCTCTGCAGTTAGGAGGATCAGTCCTCTGGGCTGCCTCAGGGGGAATTAGTTTCTCCTGCTTTACAAGACAAGCAAACCGAGGCAAGGAGAGGCTGCAAGCCTATTCAAAAGCCACGCAGGGAGCCAACCACAGCTGCAGGAGTAGCGCTTTCCAACAGTCACCCTCTGAAACACATTGCTCTGTGCTTATTCTTCAAGTCTGGCACTACATTAAACACAATGCAGCTCTGGTGGGCTGTCATCTTCTCCTCTCACCCATCTACTGCAGCGTCAAATATGTGCAGCAGTGGCATGGAAGTCATTTAGATTGGTTAGTGCACTCATCAGCCTGCAGTCAGGGGGTTTCAAGCATCTGTTGTAAACTTTTGTTTGCAATAGATTATCATATCATTGCAAAAATTTGCTCTGGCCTGCAGGTTACAAGGCAAGATGCCCAGACAAGAGAACACTGGGATTTGTTGTTGTTGAATTTGTTGTTTTAAACATGCATGCAGTCAAAAATCAATACAGTTGAATTGCTAAAAGTCAGAAGGGGATCAAAAGAACTGCACTTTGAGATACTTAATACTAGATTTTTATCTCCTTTTTCCTCCTGCCTTACAAAAGTCATAATCCAAGTATTGGATCATTTCTATTTAATTTTTTAACCAGAAAGCCTTGCTGATTCCAGCAGGGAGTTGTGTTCCGAAATAAATAGTATGATATGGTCCTTGGCTTCAGATACACAAAAAAAAAGCTTACAAATAATTATTGGCTTATAAGTGATACTGGGAAGCAACCCAAAAGTTAAACAAATAAGCAACCATAACCAAAATGCTGAGATTTATAAACATGTCACATTGTGAATGTGGGAAGATTTTATACTTAAGAAATTTCATATGGATTATTATTCCATCTTTAAACTCATAAAAATACCTGCAAAAGAGCAAACCTGGGAAGTGGGATAAAACCCCACATGCATTTCTTTTCTTCAGGAATATCTTTACAAGGCAAATCCTTTGTAGCCAGCACAGTGCCCATCAGACATGAGGACATCTTTAAAAACCATATGTGATTAAATGCCCTTATCTTACCTGACAATAATACAAATTCCAAAGTTCCTGGATTTTATAAACTGCCATACTCCCACCAAAGACATCACTTTTTCATTTCTTCCTAACACCATTTAAAGGCTTAAGTGCAGGATCTAAAAATTGACCATTCTTAAACCCCTCTACGAGGATATTTTTAATATTTATTTTCATATTACAGAGAAGACTAGAAGCATTCCTTGTTCTTTCCATTCATCTATGCTTCCTCTGAGGATTCAGATGTCAACCGCTTATAACTTTGCCAAGTTTTAATTATTTCGGCTGGAAGTTTCCATGTTGGATGCTCAATAGAAGCTGAAAATTCTTGCAGAGCTTCTGTCAAAATATTTCAACCATTTTTAAAATCAAATCTAGGGGAAAAAAAGTCCATAACTAGCAACTTTTTCCTTGAAACAAGCCAGTTTTCAGAGCAAAGATCTGAACTTTATCTCCTTGTAGCACCTTTTGCAATGCCCATGAAAAGCCATTTAAATCTGTCTAGCTTATATCACTCGGGGAGGAAAATACTCATTTTTTCAGAGACTCATAGATTTTGATCCTAGCACATCTTCTCTGTGCACTGGACATGCTTCACTGTGGGACAGAGCAGGGTTATCCTGGGCACTGCAGCTCTGAGTAGCTGAGTCCACATAAACTGAGAGCAGGGTACAAGTCTGTTATACACCCACAAAAAGGAGTGGGGTAACTGGCACCGATTAGCAAAAAAATGGGGTAGCATAAAGCAGACGCCAGATGACTGAGACAGGGGTTTGCTGGACAGGCAGAGTGGGACTGGGATGAAAACCTGTGAGGAAGAACATCACTTGACTCAGGATAAGAAGGAGTGTACATTTCATTGGGAATACTGAATTCCTGACTGGCAAATCACCATCAACAGTAACCCCGTGAGCTTGGCTAACAGAGTTTGTTAGCCAAATCTGAAGTTCTTTTCCTGCTAGTGGCTCATGTTGGCACCAGTAAGATGTTACCGAGTAGGATGTGGCTTTTTTCAGTTTTCCTAAAACCAAAAAGCACCCCACTCCTTTTCTGAAGCCTAAGAAGAAACAGCATGCAATCAGGTATTGAGGACTCTCTGACATGACACATCACGCAGGGGAGAGTGGCATGTGCAATTTGTGTCCTATCATTTCTTAATGTTGAAATGCTTGACAATGAAACTTTAGCAATGAGCCTTTGGGAGGTCCTGGGTGTTTCCTGGTAATAAGACAGATTAGCAATCACCCAAGGTGCTATGTTAACACTATATAATTAATCCTCTACCTAAGGTCCCTTCAGGGTGGAAAGTGGGAATCTGTGGTACAATGCAGTGCTGTACAAAGATGTTCAGACTAGCTCTGAACAAGCATGTTTTCACAAGAGTAGCAGCCAAGTTGTGTTAGTGTTGTGGTTGACTCCCAGAAATGCCTGGTCCCTGTAGGGTATAATTCAATAATATGCCAGTTCTGCCTTTAAAAGTTGCTGCATGCCAGTTTCTCAGCTGTGCCAGGACATCTGTTTGTGGGCTAGGCTGCAGAAGACTCACTCACATTTTCTGGGTTAGGAAAAGTTTATTTGGGAGGGGTGTTTTTAAACTACATCATGTCACACTTGTCTGTGATCTCACACACAGCTGCACCAGCACAGCTGAGCGCCTGTTGCTCAGCCCAGGAAGTGGGAAGAGAAAAGCCAGGACTTCCTAAGACAGTAATTCATCCAATTAAACTTCCAGAAAGGTCTTTTTCAGGAGAGAAATTTTGCATTGGATTACTGGATCCCCCTACCTTTTCAGTGGTCATTTGCAGATGCTAGGCTCTTGCCTCTGTTGGCTACAATCTTTATTCTGCACAAGGAAATACTTGGATATTGCTGATGTAGGTGCTTAAATGAGCAATCCAACCCCATGTCAGTGGTTAATTCATTCCAGTGAGGGACAGAGGATAAAGAAAAAGAAAGCACTTGCATGTGGATTTTAAAGAGCTTGACAGCATGTCAACTTGAAGAGCATCAGGCTGAAAGCACCTACCCATAAAATAATCCACAATGGAAATGCAAAAACAAATGTAAAACTAACACCCAAGAACAGCTAAAGCTCCTGAATATTATGCGCTGGATTTTTATGACCTTGAAACAACTATCTGGAGTAGCCTGTTCCCTAGCACACACCACAGCAGACATGTTCAAACTAGGGGACTGACATTTCACACACCTATCAACAGACACAAGCATTAAGCAGGATGAGATAACAGCATGGGCAGTCAAAAAGCACTGCATCCCAGTTCAACACAGAAGGGTTATAAACACACAAGCCTCTGAATCCAGCAGTGAAAAACTTAAGTCTGCCAAGCTGAGGATGGATTGAAGTAATGACTAATCTTTCCTGGGAAAATATCTGAGAAGTAAGGAAGATAAGGGGAATAAACATCCCAGAACCTCCAGACAGAAATAGCATACTGAATATATAACCTATCCAGTCTTCTCTATCTACTAGACTTAGCAGTATTAACATGCTAATTGATGTCAGATAATAACAATGGACATTAATGAGAATTTCTCTGTACTCCCCCCTCTTCTATTAACAAGACTGGTTTTCCTCCCCAGTCACTTTGCAGGTACCTTTCAAACAGCAGGAATTAAATATGGCCTGACAGTGCCTGGGGATCACAGCCAATAAATGGATGTTGCCATCAGAGAAGAGTAGGTGGGTTGAAAGGGAACTGGAATGCCAACTCAAACTGATTCAAGCAAAGACACTTTTCATTTTTTGATTCTTTGGTGTTTCGTCTATTTGTTTAAACTGCTGCATCTTATAGAGATCAGGGCAAGGAAAGGAGAGCGTCTCCTCACAGCATCACATAGATGTGGTCTTTGGTGTGCTAAAGTGAGGTTAGAACCCAATTTATACTCCCTCTCTTGGTTACATTATCCCCTTCCCTTGTGTTCTCTAGTACACACTGTTACCTTTTTGTACCCTCTGCAAACCATCTATGCATGTCCTATTTCTCTGCTGCTGCCTAGAAGCTTCTTCCTGCTAGTGCAACACTTCCTCACCAGTGTTATTCCTTGAGGCCTGCTCAAGGAAATTAACTGAATGCAGCCCAAGCAGGCTTTAGTCAGCTACTCTTATTTTCCTGATCAGCAGGGAAGCCAAGGAAATGGTGCAGACAGCGGAGCAGCCCTGAGAAAAATCAAGTTTCAGCTGGGGCTGACATGGTTCTCAGTAGTATCCAACAGCATGATGCAATCTTCTTCACCCAAGGCATGGTGGGCATGAGGAGGACTGAATGCTTGCTTTGGATCCCTCTTTTAGAGCAGATAAATATATTTGGGGTTTCTGTGTTCTAAACAAGAGGCTGTGCACAATTATCAGTGTGTGTCACTGGGCTCTCCATGCTCTCCTAACACCCAGTCCTCACCAGGCTGGCACACATTCACTTTCCTTTTCAATTCTACACATAAACACACCCACTCACAAACCAGTATATATAAAATATTCCCACTCCTTCTACTTACTGGGCACTCAGTAATATTTTGAGTCCACAGGCTCATGTTGGAGCTGTCCTCAATGGTGGTGCATCGTTTCTGCTTGTTATCCCAGCCACAATAGGGGTCCCTGGCTCCTAGACATTCCCTGCATGTGCAAAGAGAAAAGATTAAAGCTCTTTAAGACTGTCTAGCTTTAAAGACACGTATTCAAGTATAGTGCTTGTATATGACAGCTGTCAACTGCACCAAGGCTCAGCAGAAGAAACAATTTCTTCTAAGCAGAGGTTTACCTGCTTGGAAGGAAAGAAGAGCTGAATAGAAGGGTGATAGGATACAAAGCAAATATCACTCATAGAAGCTGTAGATTAAAAATCACTTCACTCCTTTCCAAGGCCTAGGGAAAGAAAATGACTTTACAAATTTAAGTCAAAGAACACTTGTCATTGAGATATCTTTGCGCCACCATGTAATCACTCAGCAAGCCAAAACTCACACAAAGCAACCTCTGTGAGTATGTTTTCTGACACTGTGTCCATCCAAAGGGGTTAGACAAGCAGAATTAGCCAATGGACCAGTAATAAAGGCTTTCTATTAGTCTTGGCCTTTACTGGAACAATAGTTTCATTTATAATCCCAACATCAAGATGTCAGTTTTGAAAAGTCACAGCAGAACATTATTTCTAAGCTTTTGGCTGCTTTGAACACTATCGTATTCATTTTCCTCCTGAATCCGTATTTACAGGCTAAGTGTCTGTTCCCAACATGTGAGCTGCTAAAGAAGAATAACCAGGGCTATTACTGCCACTAAACAGAGAAGGTCAGTCACAAAATTAGTTTGTGCTGATAAAATTCAGCTGTATTGGTAGCTCCCATAAATTGCTTTCAAACAGTCATTTTTCCTTAAAAATAAGAGTACAAGCCGCATCATGTAAGTATTAGTGAAAACTGAAAAAGAGAGGGCTAAAGCTAAGTACTTGCAACACTATATTTTATTCCAATGATCTATTCTCTTCTAACACACAAAATGCTGACAGGATCTTTCCAGAAGTCCCAAATTCTTTGAAAACTGTCTATTAGACAGCAGCAAGGGACTGAGGGGAAAAACTCAGTGCAAGAAGCTAAACAGGAGAGTAATAAAATTTATTCTAAGGGTAAGCATGAGTATGATAAAAAAAAAAAAAGGAGCAAAATGCAATGAGATGTGAACTGTTCCCTCCCAGAAATCTTTGAAATCCTATTAGCCTGTAATCAGCTGCAAATGAAAAAGCAAGTCCCTTAAGCACAGCTGAAAATACTCTATCATCTGTACTGACTCTACAGTGATTTGTTCCAAAGAAAACCCTAAAATGTTTTGCTGTCTGGTACCCATTGCTCTACATATATAGGTACATAGACACACACATACAGGTAAATATAGTCATATTATTAGTTTCCAGTTTGCTCCTGCATGGCAGCTCCTACATTTCCTCTACCAAAGATTTCACACATAGAGTTGTAAGGAACATAACTTTCTCTTTCATGCTTTAGGAAATTACTATCTCCATCATACTTTTTCCTCAGCTGCTTTAGTACATGCAAAGAAAAGGCAGGGATGATTTTGTCCTAGCCCCAGGCAACAGAACATAAAATATTTGACTAGAATAGACTTGGGATCCTCAGTCCAAGCACACAGAAGGGACACATACTGTTTTACTCATTATTCTGGCTAAGGACCCCCGTCCTGCTGTTTTGGAAACCCACACTACCCTCCCCCATGAAGTGGGGCTGCAGCCACATCGAGAGCTCCCTTTGCCATCCAACAGCCCCTCAACAAGAGCAGCACCCAGTTAATTATGAAGCAGGTCATCTACCCCCCCTCTTGGCTGCTTGGCACTTTAGTATGATACTGTGCAGTTCCTAGCGAGAAAAACAGAATCATAGAATCGTTTAGGTTGGAAAAGACCGTTAAGATCATTGAGTCTAACTGTTAACCTAGCACTGCCAATAAAAGAGAAGCAACAGGGGGTGGGGAAGAAAAAGCCTCTGCTTTTAGTTAAAGTGCCTTTTGGTCAGACTTTCAGATCCTGACATCATGTACATGCTATTGTTTCCAATTGCAGGAAGCCATTTTGCTGGGCACCCAGCGAGCTGAGAGAGGTCATTGTAATTCATAACAGGGAAGGCTGTTGTGAGCATCACCCTATTATGATACACATTTTCTCTGAATTTAATTTATAGGAAAACATGCTGCATAAATTCAGGAAATAATCTCCATATGTTCTGTGCTGCAGCCCTCAGCCACTCCGCAGGATGCAATATATCCCAGTTAGTCACTGACCACTTTGCAGACACTATCATAATGTATGTCATGTAGCTAATGCGCTGCTCTTGGCTGAGAGCAGCAAGCTACAGATCTCTAATGGTCCACTCAATGAATCACACACAGCCTGAGGTCCTCTGCTGCCACCACTGCCCCTCAGCTGATGGGCCATCAGTAACTGAGCTGCAGAGCTGCCAAAAGGCCATGATACTGGTTCCCAGGAAAAGCCCAGTACAGCACTTGTTGATGGGGAGGTATGGCCATCCCGTAGTGCACCATCCCTGTGCTCCGCATCCTGGGTGTAATGCATTCCTACCCAGGTCGGGCTCTGCTGCATTGTCAAAATGCACACTCCATAATCTAGCAACCATCAAAGGACTTCTCTCCATCTGATAGCAGCCTCTCCAAACCATTTGAAATCTAAAACCAAAATAGATATGCTGTCTGTCTCCCTTAGGAGTCCACTCATCTGCCTCAACTCTGGTAAGAAACCTATTATAACAGTTGACAGCAGTACACTTCAGGGTGAGGAGGAATGTGTTTACTTACACAAAATTTGCTCCTTTTTTGTTTTTCGTTTTGTAAACAAGAAAAGCATTAAAATGTGCATTACTGCAAGAGTACAACATTTCTGGCAAGTACTTCAAATGAACACTTCAAAATTCACCCTAATTTATATCCTTACAATATGTTCAGAATATATACCCTTATTTATGTCATTAAAAGATAAAACCACACTAGCAAACACACAGCAAAAGACAAATATATGCATGTATATATACATGCACAGGTAGAAACAGTTCAGAAATAATACTGTCAGTAGATCGGGAACAGCTGTGTAGAAAATGTAAAGATATAACAGCATTTTCCTGTGCTCAGAACTCAAATAAATTGACATGCTTATGGGTAAATGCCATTTTGTATGATAAGAGCACTGAAAAGTGTGATCAGGCCACAGGATGCAAAATCTTGCAGGGCAATGTGTAAACACTGCTAAATAAGATACAAATAAGTCTACAAACTATAATGAAATTTTGATGTTTCAAAGGCAGTGGGACTTCTGCCACTGGTTCACTGGGGCAGACTTCATACCACACATACAGGGGATACCACACTTAGGTCTCCCCAGCTGCAGGCTTGGAAATACCTCAAGGAACTAATGACACACTGTTGTCTCATATCATAATTCACACAGGTAGAGGGAAGACATTATCCCAGATGACTACCCAAGCATAGCAGATTAACACTGGCTATATTAATACTAATTACATAGTTAATGAAATCCCACAAAGTGGGACGCTTCTGGAATTAAGATGGTGATGATACCACATGGCTCGTGCCCCCGTTCCTCACTGGCCATATTACCAAGCATAGTGCATTTGTTGAGGACTCAGGAGAATGCCTCTTGACAGATATCTAAGAGGTTGGATTTATTATGATAGGGCAATACTATCAATAGCGATTCACTTTAATTCATCGCCTCATAATAAATGTGTTATCTGAGGCATAAAGGCATACACTGAAAATGCTCAATTGAAAAACAATTCCATTTCTATCTCCTATTCAAGATATTTTTTTCTCCAGTTCCTTTTTCTCACCAAGGACATTTACATGAAAATAAGATCTTACTCAAGAGCTCACCTGCTGCCTGCTGTTTGGGAGCTATAAGCCTCCCTTGTTGTTGGCTGTTGCAATCATTTCTGCAGCAGTGATCGGAGATAAAAAAAAGTATTAAGACTTCAAGTGGGGCACTACCCACAGCCCACTGAAGTCAATGGAAACTCTTACCTGAGACTCAGAAGAGTTTTTTATGGGGTCTTTGAAGCCTGGGAGTGCTGAGCCTTCATTAATAGCATGTGCTGTAAAAAGGCTTCTGCTTCCACGATGCTGGTCCTGCCTAAGATGTCCTTTTTTTTTGTAATAGCCTAAATGATGTCTTCTTTCAGAATCTTCATTAAAACTTAAACATTTGTAGTTCAAAAATTTTTCATTCATACTTTAATTTGCTCTGGGTCTGGATAACTTTATCTTTTGGTCATTTTCCCCTGAGAGTTAAAACTTTAGACTATGTAACAAATAGATCATAAAATCAATAGAACCAGACCCAAGAGATTAGGCTTTGACAGACCAAAGGAAAGAAATAATTACTAGAGCTTATTCCCATTCTTGCTACCAGACAGAATACACACAAAAATGCCCTTTTGTACCAAAAGCCACAAAACTGTCATGCAGAGCATTCATACTTAAGAACTCTGCTTTTCTCATCTGCCAGGATGTGCTTGCTCTCACGGTTTTCATTCCTTCTCCTTTCATTTACCCCCTTCTCACTCCTTTTTGATGACTAAAAGCAAATAGGAAAGAATTGACAGGATGTGGTGATCTGCAGAGGCTGGGCTCTAGCACCAAAGACTGAAGCTCTGTTCCCAAACTGCTCACAAAACCCTGCCACTGCACCAGGAGAGGTTTCTGCATTTTTGCTGATGAGTTTGAAACTGCAGCGACCATCATGTTCACCAGGGAGATAACTGTCATAGAACCTAGTCCTTTAAATCCCCATGGGCATCACTAGGTAGTTCATTACAGGCATAGAGACAGTAGTGCTATCAACTGGCACAGTGAAAACATTTATAAGCTTGATCCTGTAAGGCAGTGAGCAATACTCATTTGTGCTCAGCATCTCAGGAGCATGAGCAGCACAGGAGATCACCTTGATCTTTTGGGGAATAAGATCTCAGAATTTCACACTGTTTTGTTGCACTCTTTGAGCACTTAACTTCAAGGGAACAGCACTTTGCAAGCAATAAGGGGGTTTTAGCTGTGCCTGTTGCAGTCATGAGGCTGTGCTTGGCAGACAGGCATTTCCAGACAAAGGTTAGCTTACTGTCCTCTTGCTATCAACATGCAGAGGGGATGAACTAAACAAATAATCATATTAGCTTCCAGCGAACCAAATCATAATTACTGACAACCTCAAAAGCCTCTGCAAGGAAGAACAGACTTCTGTCTTCTCTAAAGTCAGACGGCATGAAAACAGAATAATAAGAATCAAAAGGATGTTCATGGCTTAAAAAAATAAGATTGGAAAGGGGGAAAAAGCACCAGACATTCAAACAATCCCTCTAATTTTGATACCTTTAAACATTCAAACTGCAGAGATGAGTTAGTGATCTGTACAAATCCATTATCTTTCCCCACTGAGAAGAGAAGCCAAGTGGAACTGAGCTGCTTTAGTCAGACGCTGGTCAAGTAGCAGCTTCATTTCTCAGCTGGTGAATACACCATATTCCGTGCCAGATGCTACTGCCCTTTCTACAATACAAGTAGCCATGTACTTCAGAAGCAATTCATGGGGCTATTCGTGGAGCAGGGCACTACTCAGGAAAAGCATACTACAGCTCACAGGTACCACCACAGTGCAGGCTGCAGTTGTTGTTATATAGGTTTGGTTTGTTTTTTTTGGCGTTTGATATTGGATGCAGAGGCAGAGAAGCTGAAGTGTGTGTAATTTATCACCCACACATGCCTAGCACCAGTGATTGCTGCTCCGCACATGATTTGTTTTGAATGCATAAATTAAAACCATGGTGTAAACGACCTCTAAAACTGAAGTCCATTTATGAGCCAAACACATGCAACTTATTTGAAAGAAGCAGGGTACAGAGGATTTTCAGAAGCTGTTTCATCTCATTTTCCTTTCCAAATCAGGGACCTTGGCTTGCTAGCTTTCACCTCCTGCCCTACCATTCTCAGTATCACTTTAATAGTTTGTGGTTTATAGATTATGGCCTTGCACAATCAACACAACAAACTATTCAATTTCTTACTTTCTGACATCTCATTCCATCATCTTTTAGCAACAGTGACTTCTTTATTGGCTAGGTGTTTACTTTTATTTTTAAAGCTGTGAAATAAAAACATTGCATTTATTCAAATATGAAGATTAATGCCACCCCAAGAAAAATTCTGATTATATCTGGATTTATGTTTACATCGGTAAAGCACATTATTAAAAAAAATGAATAAGTGTTCCTCCACAAATACTATTAGAAACTCTTGTCGCTGTGCCAAACAAAACTGACCTCAAATAAAAACAAAAGTACAGAGGGTCTCTGACTACCAGCGATGGGATCAGTCATCCACAAGAAAACTCGGATACTATTAAAGCCCTAATGAAACGAATAGCCAGAAGGAATTCCTGAATGTGGGGCATGTTTGTCTGGATTGCAGAGCACAAGGCTTTTGAGCCTTAAGAACACATGCCCCCCAAGGCTGCCATATGGAAAGAGGCAGAGGGGACTAGACATCCTTTTGGAAATGCAGCAAGGACAAATCAGCACACTTAAGTGTTATTCCCTGTCTTTGCCCTGTGTCAGTCAGTGTCTGGAGGCAGCTGTCATATTAAGGTGTGCTCTGCTCCTGTATTCCTGTTCTGTGGTTGTAGATCTGACACTTGTGTGTGAGCACAGCAAATTCCTGTAGTCTGCCAGCATAGGTGGATACATGAAAAAGGGTGGTGTAGGCAAGAGCAAATCCACTGCACGAGGCACAGGCAGGTTTAGCTTCTGCAAGATGTTGATGATTCAAGAACACAAAAATGGGAATTTAGGAAGGGAAAGAAAGCTACAAAGGCAGAAAATTTAGAAAGAACTGTGAGTGATGAAGAAACCTGAAAACAGTCCACAGTTGTCACTGAGGCTGCACAAAGTAATCCATATTCATCAGGTCCTTTGTGCAAGCTGGATTTTGTTAAACTCTGGGTGATTACTTTCTGCTCAACAAGATAGAGATTGAATTAGACAGAGCCTTTGCAGATTAATGTATGTGGAAAAGGCAAATAAATATTAGACCACCTACTACACCCTGAGGATCTAACACATCTCTTTTCCACTGCAGGACAATTCAGCATTGAGTAAGGGGAAAAATGGTCCTGCCAGTATACTTTCCATTGCTTTCTCCCATGTAGTGATAAATACGCCATCAAAGAGTGTCCATTCCACTTCTTTACAAGGGACATCACTAACTTAAATGGGTATACTTGAATTCCAGCCCTATCCATTTGCAGGCTGAAGTGTTCCCATAGGTCTACAGTACTTGGCTATTTTGACATGTAAAAGACCCCGGACAGTACAACTATATGTATTTCTACAACCAATACATATTTTATGTACTTACATGTACTAAAATTTTAAACTTAACCAACAATAACAAATTTACTCTGACTCCAGATACTTCCTCCTCCATGAATAGGTAAAACAGCACATCTCATAAAAAGCTGATGATGTGTCTGTAGCAATATATTCACTCAGCATTAACACTGGACGTGTTTGAATTTTACACTGCAAATGCTGCCTAGAAGCTTGAGACATGAGGCAAACCGGCCATCACAGCAGAAAGGCTGTAGACACTGGGTCTGGAGCCATGTAACTGAATATGGCAATTGCCTAGAATACAAGTCTTATGACCTAATGGTAGCAAATTGCAAGAATTGACAGATACAATGGATATCTGCCCCAGGGCTTGCTGTTAACTTTAGTTATTAATCTTGTTTGTATAACAATAGCATCAACATCATCCTAACATAACACATTCCAAGAAAACTATCTGCTTTCCTGTCAGTCACCACTGCGTTGAAACTAATTTCACATATCCTACCTAGCAGGTGGTAATGACTTTTAGACATCATTGATCTGAGTTAGCTTAAAGTCAGCCTGCTAGAGGTAAAAGGATCTGTACACTAAACTGTTCGCAATCTTGCGAGCTAAGTCATGTTTGCAGTATACTTTAAAATTAAGGAGCAAACTAAAGCCCTCAGTATGTTCAACCTCCCCTTCTTCTTCCCTCCTGGGAAATCCAAGGCCCCCCAAAACAAATTGGCTACGTAATCATGATAGTAAGGAGATGAAAGGCAGTGAAAGCTGGAATTAGCTGATTTTGTTTGGCTTTTTTTGAACTGACCTTCATCTGTTTCAAGAGTCACATAGACCTGGACTCTGGCTACTTCTAAATTCTCCTTCTGCCACAGTACTATTCACATGGGCCAATTTATATATTTTGGAGCTAAAAGTGGGAACCTGAAAGTGTACAGGCAGCTTGAAATGAATGTAAAGCATGTCACTGGTTTGAGCATTTGATAGAAATAGGAAAAGCTTTAATAATTCATCTGGTTCAGAGCAAAGCCCCTTTCCACTCTTTCATCCTGTGTTCTCTCTTTTTCAGTGATGCAAAAACCAGCAATCTCAGGACAGGCTTATTTCCCAAAGCCTCTTTCTGGTTTCTCTACAGGTCCCATATTGCATTTCTCTCCTCACTGTTATTTGTGATTCCTTCATACTTAAATGCTACCTACAAAGTATGCTATTTTCTTTCTTCCGTGCCATTAAAGATAACGTCGAATAAGATGAAACTGAAAACCAATCTCTCTGGCATCTCCCTAGAAACATGCTCCTGCTCATTGCATTTCCGCTTACCCTTGCCTTCTTTTTTCTCCAACTTCAGACATACGTGATCACATCCTTTTCCCAGACCATTCAAATGAAGCTCTTCAACTGCTGTCCTGAAATCCAGGTTTCTTAGACCTGCACCATACTCTTGAATCTTAAAGGTCCATATCCTGTAAATAGCGTGGATGTGCTTAACTTTACACATATAAACAGCTACATTAAAGAAAATGGGAGTAATTGCTTGCTACAGCAGATGTAAATGTGTTTTCAGGATAGAGAAAACAGTATAATTTTGTACTTCTATTTAAAGAATACAGATCCATTTAATCTACCAAACTTCATTCTTTCCAGGAGCATGGTTCCTTTTGATGTCTTCATTCTCTGTCAGTGGGAGTCTTGCTATTTACTTAAATGCAACCAGAATCCCAAACCAGATGTTTAGTGATTTATTCTGATGTATTATTGGATATGTGGATGACAAAACATTGGGCTGAGCACTCTCCTTTTTGCTTATGAAGTCTTCCAAAGCTTTTCAGCATTATTGGTGATACAATAATTAGCTAATTCCCTGAATTTTGGAGAGGCCATATCAGCCAAAACAGATGGAAATTAATGATTAAGCGTTATCACGACATTTTCATAGGCTGATACCTTTCCTTTTGCCTCTATTTTTAAAAGGATGTTTGAGACACTGAGCATCTTTAAAAACTCTCTGGGACAAGATTTTCAAAACAAAATCTGGGCCAGATTTTCAACAGTCTCAGCTCAGAAGGAGGGGCTGGACCTTCAAGGTCTTTGATGAACAGTCTAGCCATCAATGTCTCCTCAGCATTTCCTCAGCAAACTACAGGATGCTGGGCTCCACAGAAAAACAACTGCTTTGTTCCCTTCTCTACCTCTTCTAACATTTTCTCTCCTGTGCTTTTTACCCAAACAGTTCCTTGTTTGTTCTTCAAGGATCTACAGTCAGCAGTCAGAGGAATTCCAGTCCATATTCACTCTTTCCCCCCAAACGGGAAATGTTTAGACCTCTAACCAGACTGTATTATACCTCCAATTAAGTTCCGTAACAATTTTACTCCTGAAATCTGGTAATCCTGTAATTATGGTTTTGCAAACCTAAATTCAAGTGTTTCATTCCTTTGTTACAGAGGATTTTGTACCATATAAGGAGTAAAGAAAAGAAGAAAATAACAATAACCACCAAAGCAATCTTTGTGTGATAACTTAACCTCCTTAAAGCGTAGTATGGACATGATATCGGGACTGTGCTTCAAGCTCCAGGTTTGCACTTTGAAGAGAAAAAGAGGGCTGAAAACTCTGCTTCTTTACTGCAGCTGCTCATCCTTTTCTTCCAAAAAATCCCTGAAGCCATTTCAAGAGCTACTCACCTAATGTGTACTTAGTTGACTGATCACTGGCCCAGAGCTATTTAGAGGTGAATTGTGGTTCTCAGACAGATCTCAAGTTAGCCAATAAGAGTACTTATCAGCTGAGTCATTTCTGCTAGCTTTGCATTAAGCATCATGGCTGGAGGGGATGTATGTCAGAATTTAGTCCAAGTAGGAGGGCAAAAACTCAGCATCAATCAACAGCAAACTCTCTGCAACTGGGTCAACAAATCCAGAGGAGTTCAAATGAGAACGTATCATAGCTGCATGCAAGAGGAACTAGCTCTCCACATAGCCTTGGAAGCAGAAGTATCTTCACTGACATGAGACTGACCTTAGGTGATACTCACACAACCTGAAGGATAGTACATTTCAACACAGTATGGCAGGAAGAGGACAGGCAAGCCAAACTATTCTCACACCCACAGTGTACAACCCGAGATTGCAACCTGCATCATACAAACTGCAAATTTTGTACAGAAAACTGAAGGGAGGAAGAATATTAACAAAAAGTCCATTAAAATAAACTGCTCAGGACCAGGAGAGCAGAAAATGTAGATATTCAAAAGTATATTCAAGAGCTGGTCTCCTTTCCAAATGCATTTTCATTTCCTTATTCGAATGTGTAATCAAACAATGGCTACAAAATGACTCCAATGGTGTTTCTGCCTCAGGGTTTCTGTCTGCTCTGAGGTCCGCAGCCCTTATGCTGCAAAGGTGCAATACAAAGAGATCACAGTGTTCCTTGCAACAACCAGCTCATTTTCCTGTTTGATTGCAATTCCTAAAATTAATAATCTCACCCCACCCTTTGAAAAAATTACTAAACTACCCCTACAGATAGACCCCACCTGAAAATAATGCTCCAGAGCTGAAGCCTGCACCTCTCTAAAATTCAGATTTAGGATTTTGTTCAGACACATTCTAGAGATATGGTGATGTATGGTGGTGTCAGTGATAAAACTGCAGTGCTGGCTTTCCTGATCTCTCTTCCCAAAGCCTGGGGGCAACTTGAGGTAAAAATCCAAGCTTATTTGAAAATTACAGGGAGGTTACAAAGATTTCAAAGCCATGCAAAATCCAGCAGCAAGCACAGCCAAGCTACCACCATGCAAAGCAGCCTTCAAAACAAACAGCATGTTCAAAGGGCTTGTAAGATTTGCTCGCATTGGACATCTTCCTAATAGTCTTCCAGCTAGAGTTGGGAACAGCAGCACTGAAGCGCAACAGGAAAAAACACACACAGAATAAGGTCCCTGCAGCCAAGTCCAGACTGTAAATTTGGGCAGCTGACATTACAGATGTCTTCCAGTTGCCCTGTTGCTAAGACTGGCTGTTCTGAAAAGACAGACTGAGACAGGTCAGTGCACATACACAAAAAAACATTGTCCAGACACCTAGAAATATATTGGGTCAACAAAGTTCATCAAGACATGGGGCTGAGTTACTGGTCACCATTTAAGAAATTATATTGGTGCCATGTCAATAAACAAACAGTAAAGGAGATGGCAGAAAACTTTTTTCCTTTCCATCTGCTTTTTCCTCTGCCCCATTTCTGAGCCTTAGTATTCAGGGTTTTAACGCAACACAGCAGAAAAGATCATTGGAGGGGATCAATGCTAGGATCAATTTTCTCTCAATACATGGTCGACTGTTCCAGGGAGAACTGAGAAGGCAGGGTGAAATCAAGAGCTATATAAGAAAGCACTGGTGAAGTCAAGAGCTCTATGTCAGCAATCACAAACCCACATCAGCCCCCAGGGTGCAAAAAGCTGCAAAGTTTCCTGATAACATAAGGCAGAACCAAAGAAAACAAACAATGTTGTGGTATTCCTGCCTGGGAGGTGCAAATTCTCCATCACCTCCAAGCTTCTTGAACCCCCATCAAAACAATTACATTCTAAAACCTGCTGAAACCAGAGCTTTTCAGGGAGACCAGTCAAGAAGTCACAGTATGACAAAAAAGTAAGCAGGGGGTGTTGCAGGGGTGGGAGTCCTTCTTTCCATGGTGGCTGTATATCGGCACGTATTAAACATAGACACAACAATAAGCAATAAATCACAGCCCAGGAGAAGTGCCAGGTGGAATGCACTAGAGGAAAATAAAACATCTTTCTTGATATGGTTCAGTATTGAAAGAAATGCAAAGAAGGCCAAGTTGACTTATCACCTACATAGCCAGGATGCTAAGGGGAAAAGGGTTCCAATATTTGCAGCTGAAAAATTTGCAGTTGATTAATGTCCTACCAAAATAAAATCTAAGCTTAAAAAATAATATCACAAACAACCTTTTAAACAAATAAATAAATAATGGCCATTCTTGGCTTTCCTCCGTTTTCTTCTCTTTTCCTCACCTTTTTTTCAATTGCACACTCTTTCCACAAGACTCAGGCACAGGGCAAAGGATCCATTGAAATGTACACGAGTACATTACCTCATCAGCACCTCAAGAGGACAGCTGTATGTCCTGCCTTTTTAAATCTCTACTTTTAAGGGCTGCGAGGACGATGGCATTTTCCAGCTGTGGTTCTCTTTCTCTTACTAAACAGTTTTGCATTACCCTATCTGTATGAGCAACAAAACCTTTACACATTAAACAATTCTGCATTAAACTTGCAGTAATGACCAAGTAATATTTTCTGAAAGGGACAATTAAGACATTCAGTGAAAATAGAAAGAAATGGTATTTTTATACTCAGACATTGACTTAGTACAAGCTGACAGATAAACTCTTTCTGAAAATAAAATGAGGGTGACATTTTCTATACCAGGTTTGTTGGCTTTATTTTTGGCGAGAAAACAGGGACATCTTGCAATAGGCCAAGAAAGAAGGAAACAATTTTGATGTTGCTAACAAAATCCTTCCTCGTCTAGCACAGAGGGCATCAGTTTCAGACAAAACTCACATCGAGGAAAGCAAAAGCAAGAGAGGAGAAGGAAGAGTATTTTTATGAGAGGTACATAAGCAATCACCTGCAGTAGACCACACTACAGACTCAGGGATATTACTTGATTTGTTTCAATCAGTTGGTGTCACACTCTACCTACTTAAATGGAGGAACAGCATTCGGATGCAAAATCCTACTGCACATATTTCTGGGAGGAAAATGCTCTACAGCCAAGGCTGACAATTTAAAAAATGTTTTTTTTCCTACTCCCTTTAAAAGGTACAATCAAGACACAGAATCTATCCACAGGTAAGAAGTGTTACACATACTTGACATGAGCTATCGGTTTCCAAAAACATTAACAGGTTGCCACGCAGCCCAGCCCTGCCTCATCAGACATTTGATAGTTGATCACTCGGATAAACCAGGATAGGCTGGCTGGACCCAAATTCAGAAACCTACAGACATACTGCCAATAAGAACCACCAGCAAAGCACATGGAATTAATAAAAGCAACATTGAAATGTCAAGTTGAAAAAAAGAAGTATTGCAAGCCCTTCTTTGGTGAATGTACAATTAAATTCTGATGAGGACTAATTAATTTTACTAGAAAAAAATACTGCTCATTCTCATTGCTCCTGTCATGATTGCATCTATCAGGAGATGTACTTTCAATAGTGTCTTTTGTCTTGTAGTAATGAATAAAAGCCTTCTAAACTGAATCAGACTGGAAGATGTTTCCCTGGTGCCTTTCTTTTTAACCTGAAGTGGAATATATCAGAGCTGTAAATTTGCTTACCCTTCTGTTCTGTACATTGAGCATCTCTCCAGAGGAATTTTTAGCACTCCATTATTTAAGCCTACAAAGAGTGACCTGTCGCTGTGCAGGATTTGGAGACTCTTGATTGCTTCCTGTTGTCCATCAGGGAGGATCTGCATTTCCTCTAAATAACAACTCCTCAGGCTCCTGTTAGTGGTAGAAAGGGCCTTCAAGATGGTGCCATACTCTAATAGAACAAGAAACAAGGCACAAGTAAATCTTGGAGGCATTGACTTCATTTCATACTTGCCTAAAGAGTAAAATATCACTGTCATCTTTACACAGCTGCTTTAAATTTAGTTTGGGTCACCCCCTCCCATTGTAGAGAGAGAGCTGTGAGTGTGTTTTAATGGGAAGCCAGAAGGATGTGAACCATCTGGAGATCGAGCACCTGGAAGTATTTCCCAGTTGTAAGACTGAGGCAGAAAAGAGTCTGGTCCCATCACCAGTGAGTTATACAATGTGACCTGAGATAGCAGGGATCATTTCTGGTGCCTTGAGTCTGTATTTCTTTTGGTTTATGGAGCAGGTCAGTGTGATTTGATGCCACAACAAACGACAGCAGAGGCAGAAGCCCTGCTGGAAATCACAGAGGCCTCAGTAACAACTGCACTGCTCATGGATTTAATTGAGCCTCTTCCTGGAAGAAGCCATCTTGCCAGCTTGACAAAGGGATGTTATGGCATGTATATAGCAAAACATACATGTTTGTGTTCACAGTGCTCTTACCAAAACAATTCAAAGATCTGATAAACCATGGGAGATTTATGCTGGGAAAAGGGGGCAGCCACACTATTTTTGTTAAAACCCTAGAGGTCTGTCAGCCCCAATTGTTCCTGAAGCTTAATCTTTCTATCCTGAAAACTTCTATTTTGTTGCCAAAGCTCAGCAATTTGTAGCGGCTGGTTTGGTTGGCTGCCATGAGATACTTCTTCACCTGGGAGGGTTTTAAGTGCACAGCAAGCCTGAGGCTCAAGTTTGGGCTCATTTTGTTTCAGGACTAGGTTTATGTTCTGGGCTGCCTCTAGGGAGGGCTGTCTCCTCTGGAGCATTTCACTGGTTTAAATATTTGAAGTCCTGTACTCTTCAGTCACCTCTAACCAGGGCCAGAAAGGAAACATGAATAAGGCAGCAAGGCTATGGCAGTGGACCTTTCTACACAAATTATATGAGGCAGAAACTATCTTGGCTTTCTCTTGGGCTTTGTAGGTGGAACTCCTCAGTTAAAATATCAAGATATCAAAATGGCAAAACCAGGCTATATTTTCATTAAAGTACATTCTTCTCATCATAATCAATGGCCATGGAGGCTCCCACAGTGGGAATGTACTAGAACACATCCAAGATGATCACTTTTGAAGCAAGTGGTGGTAAAAGTTAGATAAATTATGACACAGTCCTGGGAAGGTGGTAACATGATTATGAGGCAATGACTCTGCATTCAAATGTGAGATCAAAGTAACACTTAGGGAGGCAATCCATCTTATTCTAAAGTCAAAGCTTCTGCAATAGAGGATAACAACTTCATACCCATGAGGCTGGCCATATGCTCTGATTAATCAAACTATTTAATTTAACCTCTATCATTAGTATGAATATGGGCTAAGACAACCATTTATAACACTTTGTCCTTCTCCAGTATCTTTCTTTTATCCAAGATATCTACACTTTTCAGAAGAGGCAATGTATCCTGCTAATTAGAGGATGGAGGCAGAAATAAAGAGACTAAATCATTTACTTAATTCTACCATGTGTTTTCTATGCTACCACAAAAAAAAAGACTTGCCTCAGCTTCCCCACCTGCATTACATTTCAATGCATGCCCATTCCTGAAAGCACTGGGAGTCATACACCAGTAGGCACAGAAGTGCAAAGAATGATATAATTAAAACCTTAGGCAAGCCTGGAGCTTAGTATTATTATTGCTTATTTAGAAATGAGTATGTCATAGCACAGAGAGGCAACCTACATGCACTCAAGCACAGAGCAGCAACCTTTGCTCTTCCCTACTACAGTGTATTAGCCTGACTAGTTGAAACATGCTTTTATATAAGGGAAGAAAATGCTATTGCTGCTTTTAACCACAATGTAGATTTATGTCTGTTCACTTGGGACTCTGCCTCAAGTCCTCCATCCTTCTTTTAAATTTACTTATGCAAACTAACTTCCATGCAATTTTGTGTTAATGATATCAAATGACAACTGTGTAATGGTGTCAAAACTGGGCTCCCAGGGTTGCTAGGTCTACGAGCAAGTGGAGGGAACTTTCTGAAGCCATGATGCTCTTACCTGTTCCAATATACATCACATGGTACAGAGTATCCTTCCCCTGAACAATATCAACCACCAGTTTGGAAAATCGAATGCTGTCCTGAATCACGTATGGATCTACAGTCACTGGCTGCACGACATCATTCATCAGGAATAAGCGCTGAGCATCCTGCAGAACTCTCTCCGTCAGGTTCTCATTAGGGCTGTCATCATTCAGCGTCCCACACTAAACATGGAAGATTGAACTTCAGCACCTGCATTTTTCTCCCCACTCCAGCAGCCCAAGACCAAACCCTGAAATTCTTCTGGAAACCCATGGCCTGTTGATTTACTGGGAAGATGGGTCTGTGTGAGGGTCACAAAATCAAGCTCTTAGCCTTACTACAGGTCCTTAGCATAGGTTTGGCCTGTAGCCCACTCTTTAAAAATGTTTCTCACAGCTGGTCCACAGACCAGCAATGTGGAGTTTCATTCCTCTGGGATACCCTGCAGCCAGCAAACCAGAAGGACAAAAGGCATTAACAAACTAAGGAGAAAAAGAAAGAATTAAACCTAGCTGTAGAAAGATTTAAAGCCAGCAGTGGAAAGTTTTTGGGGTGATGAATCCTTGAAGTATTTCAAATAATCTTCAGGGTCTACCTGGCACTTCAGTCTGTACAATGTATAAAACCTGGAGGTTAAACCCCCTGAAAATCGGGTTGGTTTTGTATCAAAGAACCTAAATCACCAAGATCCTTTTCTCTGATGTGCTGCCATCTGAATAGACCCCTCTGGTTTAATCTGAAGTAAGGCAGGTCAGCCACTAGCTCCCCCCTTCCCATAAGCAGCTTTTCTATGCTCATAGCTAATGGCAGGTCAAACCTTGTCCATACATCTTTGACCACCAAGAAGCATACTGAAATAGGACTCAATGCCCTTGTCCATCCAGAGTAGGGGGGATGAAGAGAGCTCAATTCATGTCTTTCAAATACCATTGTAAGTCTTATCAGGTGTGTAGTGCATTTTAAAGCCTGAGTTTCTATCTCACACTTATCTCTAGAATTCAGCATTTTCAAAAGCCAATGCAAGATCAAACTCCCCATGCAGTTTCATGATCCATGTCAGTAGCCAGGGCTGGATCTTCACTCTTCCCCACCATGCCCTGCACGATGGACAGGCAATTAATTACTCCAGAAGAAAGACGGGTGACTGGTTATTTATCTTGCTCTAGGCCATCAGAGTCAGTGCTACAATTAGAAATCCTGCCAAATCCCATACTCAGTCCATGGACAGCTTCACTTCTCACTAAATGAAGCTCATACTCAAGTAATTTCATTAGACAAAAAGCCCACAGATTTCTTTTTCTTCATTTTGGATCCAGGTGTTTTGGCTTTCCATGGAAGTTATCATACAGCTTATTAGGATGTTGATTCACAGCACTCCAGCTACAGTGTACAAATATCCCATGTGCATCAAAGTGATGTGCATCAAAGTAGGTCTGCAGTGTGGTTACCTTTCTCAGGTGCACCATCCAAAACTTCTCTCACCAATGTGCTAAAATGAGTTGTCAGGAATTCAGCTCACATTTCCAGAATAAATATGGATCCTAATGTGTACTAAGCTCTACTATATTCTGGAGCTTGTGTTAACCAGGTGAACAGGGTGATGCTAATTCTCACCACATATGAACATGGCCACTTTTTCATCAATTTAAACATCTTCCTGAGTATCCAGACTATGGAGGCACCAGTGGGGTTTTGGTGTGCCCTCAAGTAGGTTTTAATGTCTTTTACTATTGCAGTGGTTCTTCTTAGCTCATGATCCATTCCACATTCTAAAGAGTTTTTAAATCTCTCTTTTGCTCCATCCAATACTTCTGGTTTACACTACTGTCTTGCTTTGGATGCTCTTCTCCCCACTCACTCTCCTTTGTAGAGCATCACTGAAGGAGTAGTCTCAATGGCAGGAATGTCATTGTTGGCTTTTTAATCTGTTCTCATCAAGTCACTGATAATCCTTTTGATAATCTATTGGCAGCCTGTGTGCTGACACAGCATTTCCTGGCTTTTTATTTTGTTTTGTTCTAATATCCTGATTATCTGCATAGCCCTGATCCTCTATAGCCTTTGGTATTTCTCCTTCCTCTTTGCAAGGGAAAAGAGAAAAAGCCCAACCCTGGCATTCTTCCCTCATCTTCCTTTGTGAACACTGAGGCAAAGAAAATTAATTTAATTTTTTTCAATATCTGCCTCTTCTGTCACTAAATTACCCTTGTCATCTCCTGAAGGCCCTTCCCTGACCTCTTGTTCCTCCTGTACTTGAAAAACATCTTAATCTCTTCTTGCAATCTTCCTTTTGTCTGCCACATAACTCCTTTTCCTTTCCTTATTTTCTTCTGACCCTTTTCTTTCATGTTGCTGCTGCAATCTTTGCACTCCACATTTTATCTGATATTTTTTGTGACATGGAAGTGTTTTCTAAACTCCTTTTCTGTTCCTCCTGGGTTAGCCCCACAAGGGACAGAAAGCCCTTGTCTTAGTCGACCTTAATATTCCCTTTAAAATAAGAATTAAAATAATAGTAGCAATTTTAAAAATTGATAAAAAAATAAAAATTAAAGGATTTGGCATGTTTGGCATGGCTGGGCCTTCAGAGAAGCTTTATTTCTTGGTTTTGAGTGCACCAAGCTGAGGGGTGATCAAGAGCCCAAACCTGTTCCACCTTGTACAGGAAGAAGCCCCCACTCAGGTGCCATGCGGGTATTCAGGGAGAGAAATCCAGTACCTCAGCAGAAACCCAAGCATGTCCCTGCTTGCACTGTAGACCTGCCTCCTTTGTGCTCCCGCTGTGATTTCAAGTGACTGCAGGACCTTTCTTTTTGGAAGGTCCTTAGTATCACCAGCTTGAAGGCAGATGGCATTTGCAGGCAGCCTCAGCACCTTTGCCATAATAAAGGAGAGCCAGATTCACACAATTGGGATGAAAGGATTCACCATGGGGAAGTGAGGACAGAAAGACAAGTCTGTCTTCCCTAGGATGTCCAAAGGGGGAAGGGACTCAGCTGTAAAATCAGCTCATGCTTCAGAAGACTTGGGTTCACTGGGGCTGTCACACACATAATCTGCACCTCACTGCCTGAATCTGTAAATAAAGCGACTGAAGCTGTTCTATAATTTTCAGATTGGCCTTAACTGATAATCCTGGAAAGCTGCTCATTCATGAAACTAAATATTTTTAATGTGAGACAGAACACCTGTGACCATCCTCATGTGCCCTCTTCTACCAGTTACTGCTGCAACACATCCAAAACTTCTGGCTGAGCTACTCTGTCTTGGAAAGACATCCATCTTACACTGAAATGCTGTTAGCCTTCGGGGCCCTATCAAGTGATGGAAAATTCATCACATCAAAACACAGCCACAGTGTTTAATTACCTTTCTTGTTTGAAAATACAGGTTGTCTCCATTCTAGTTTGTCTTTTTCCAGCTCCAACTTTCAATGCTTCCCAGTTTCAGTGGGGACATGTCTCTATATCCTCTTATGAGGATCCCATTCTCTGAGTTCAAGTGTCAGTGATGAGCGTAACAGAGATTTAAATAATTCAGAATTATAAAAAAGTCTGAACATTCTTATTATTGGTAAAGCCATTCCATTTTTGCCACAAATCCCAGGGTCTCAATAACATATGGCATGGCTTTCCAGAGACTAAAACACTCATAAATATGGAGAAATACAATTTATCTGCAGCATGGGTCTACCTGGAAAAACGTTCACAAATGAACCCATTGGAGTGACAGAACATAAAAGGGGCTGAAGTAAGATGAAGGACAGCAGCAATACCTGGAAATTAGGGATGGGGTTTAAAGTTGGCAGCCAGGCTGATCTCGGGTTTTCTTGGTAACGAAAAGGTCCATTAAATGCCTGAGTAATGGCACTCAAATTGAAGGCACACACTGCTGAGGCAGCTATGCTGTTTCTAGAAAAGGGGAGAAAAAAAAAATCAATTTAGTCATTATGACATTGACATTTTCATCATACGAGACATCAAGCTCCACTCAAATAAAATACATGTAAATTGCTAGGTAGAGGTACAGTGATACCAATCTCATAGGGAATAAAAATAAATAAATGAATTGTAAAATGCAGATGGGTTGCATGACAATTTTGAGAATGAATTTTAAGCTTGGTCTTAAAATGTCTGTGATTTAAGAGCCACGGAAGCAGTTTGGACAAGAAAGATGAATACAGTTTAATTTGCATGGATTATTTGTGTCGGTTGTATTTATTTATTTATTTTTTAACAACTCATCTATACTGATTTCAAACAACCTAATTTTTAATCTCCTGGTGTTTCACAAGGTGCAGTTTTGTTTTGTGCTCCAGAAATCTTCAGCTATAAAATATATTCCGTAATATTTTATATATATTTTTATATATATTATATATATGTATATAAATAAAATATGTGCATGCATGAAGGGGACGGCAAAGGGTAACACTGTGAACCAGGCTTGTTGTTATAGCAGCTCAGCATGCAGAATGGTCTTGCTAATACGTGTTTTCAATGATCACAGTTCACTTCTTTGTGTTCCCAGCTGGGAATAGCATCTGTCTCAGGCAGACGATTCTCCATACACGCACCAGCCAGGGGAGGCATGGCTACGGAAATGCTGCTGTAGAAAGGACTCTTTGGAAGGGAATTTGTTTTAGGGATACTCTGCTGCCCAGACAGGCTCACACACTGGTTAGCTGGCCTTCGCTGTTCCATTTCAGTGATGAAGACCCATTTCTGGAAGGTCCTGAGGAGGCTCAGCTCCTTTTGCCTCAAGAGGGTTGGAGGGTAGTTCCCAGGTAGTGAGGGGACCTCAAGTAAGCTGGCCCAAATAGGGACCTGTGCTAAGTGGTAACCCAAAATTCAAAACTGCTCCCTTCTCTCCCCTTCCCCCTGCTTCTTTTTTTCTTTTTTTTTTTTAAAAAAAAAAGAACAACATTCAGAGAAAAAGATATCAGAATAAAACTAAAAATAGGGCCAGCACAAGAGACTGACTTGTCACAGTGCCTTTTAAATAACCCAAGCTCTGCTGTATGTAACTTTCTGTTAATTAAAGCAATTTGAATTCTCTGAAAAGAACACATTTTTTGAACTAAACCAATAATTACACTCTCTTGCACAAAAAAGAAAAGCTTTGCTCCACAGTCTCAGGCTGGCAAGCAGAAGAACAGATTCTTTCACAGCACATTTCTTCCAACCAATACAACATCAGGAAGAGCTTCCTGCTTTGTCTTCCCATTCTCCGCTTCTGCCCTTGTCCCTTACATCCCTGGAGTGATGGAATAACTCACTTTGAACATGTCAAAGCAACACCAGGCAAACCTTTCTCCACTTTTGCCTGAACACCACTGATGCAGTTCATGCTCACAGACAGCAGCTCTTAAGGTAAAGCTAATGATGGATGACAAGTAAGTGCCTTGAGGCACATATGGGAAAAAAAAAGGGAGAATGAGAAAGAAAACAAAAAAAGGAGAGAAAAAAATATAACCGCAGTAGTCTAACAAAAATAATTATTTTAAATTATATTTTTAGGGCCCTGCTAAGAACTCCATAGTTTAGCCCTTTCCCTTTGCTAGACTGGAGAAAGGAAAGAGGTTTTCCATTAAATCTGTAGCCCGTTTTCCTTTCCATCTGTGGCCTGGCATATTTCCCATCCGTCACTATGAAAAGCTTGATCCCAGTCTCAAGCCAGTGACATCAACTTGTGCAGCTGGCTCTTCTGTTGTCCTGGCAAGAGGTGCAATCGCCTTTATTCCCACCTCCTACATCCTGTGATTAACTAGGTGGTTTAAAGAGTAAGTTAAGTTCACGCAGATTTTAACATTGTCTTTGCTACCTCCCAGAAAATTTTTAATAAAAACATCTTAAATATTTCATCAGCAGCTTCCCCCAAAAGCTCTCTTTCCCACTGATTCAGTTGGGTGTAACATAACATGAAACAATAAGTCTATATGTGGGTGTTACCATAATCGCTAATACCCTTTTGTTATAAGATGACCCTAAATGCATTAATTAATTTTCCAAAATAAAAATACCTTCAAACAAACAAACAAGAAAGTCATAGTTTTGCAATGCATTGGTGTTTGAGTATAAAGAAACTCAGACTGGAGCATACAGCAACCCTCTTTGATATGCAGAGCTCATGCAGCAGAATATAAGTCCCAGTGGAAGTTAAAAGAATAATTACCATTATTTCTACAGTCAGACGACAAATTGGAACATTTTCTCTTGAACTCTCAGAAGAACATCATGTTTTAGACCCAAAATTCTACTTGATCTAACTTCAGCTATTATAAATAACTTATTTCTTAAATTAAACAAATGTTACATATTATGTTGTCCTCAGAAGATACAAGAGAAAATGCACAACCCTAATGTATGAACAGTGACTTAAATGTAACCCAAAGGAGACAGGTAACACTCATCATGTCTCACGTTAAACCTCGGAGACAGACACAGCAGAAGAGAAACAGAGCTTGCCTATGTCTCGCTCCTCATAATCCAAAACCTAACTGTACGATTTGATAAATATAATACAGTTATTAATAATTTTCTCATTTCCAACTTCTGTTCCTGGCTGGATGAATGGAAAATTGGATAGTTAAAACATTGTTACTGTGGGCATAAAAGTCCTTCTGATTGAAAAAAAAAAACACAAACAAAATAAAAACCAAACCAAAACCCAGTATAATCTCAAATGCCTAAAGCAGTATCCAGGTTCCCTTTTAATGTTCAGGATATTTGGTTAATATTCTCTAACTGTTTTTGGAGAACTAATAATGCTACTTTCAATCCCAGGGCAGATTTTCCCAAAGTCCACAGTCAAGGTGCAATGCTCAGCCATGTTTATTTTTTGTAGTTGCTTCTCCACTACCTCACTTTTGGCTGATACTGACAATGCTAGTGCAGAAACAAAACATGCAAGATGGATGAGGGTGGCCAATCACCTACTTCCTGGCAGAGGAGGTAAGTGTTTACAGAATAGGAATAACATTCAGGCTATGTTAAATCTTATAGGGAAATTCCCAACAGTGTTTTAGCTCAAGAAGTTGGGGCTGATGCTTTGTGACCTCAAGGGCTGAAGTTCAAACCCTACCACACCAGCAAGTGACACATTAAAACAGGAAGGCCTGTGTACTTTAGTGGAGCTTCATTTTGGTTTGCTGATGGCTTCTTGGGAACAGACCCTCATTCACATTGAACAGTACTCACTGTACACAAAAACCAAAAATAAGTTGGCTATGCAGCACAAGGAAGGTACTTAGAGTGCTTGTTGTGTGGACTTTCATTCACTGGTTTACATTTCAGGGTAACACCCCCCTGGAGAACATGCATTATTGAAACTCAATACCATGCAGACCAGTTGCAGCTTGAAACTTATCATCCTAGCCTTGGGCTTCAGAGAAAGTTATTTCAGTTTTCCTGACTTAAAAATATACATTATGAGTTTTTCAATATGTTTTTTAATTAACTCCTCCTTTGTGCTTTCACAGCTACACTAAATCATTCCAATTACAGGGTTTTTCAATCTCAAGCCAAGAAAAGGTGATTATGAAGTTTCAGAAATCATACCTTCCTCTCAGAGTTTAACACTGCTTTTGATTCATGGACCTGAAACAATCTATAGCAGAGGCACAGTCCCTGCGGGAAATGTCAAATGCTGTGTAGCCCACATGACCTTGCTACTATAAAGTGTTGCTCAACAGCAATTTGCTGATTTCAGTCTAGGCTGTTGTGATCCCATCTGCCTCATTCTCCTCCATCCAGTCCTTCTCTCTCAAGCATATGTACCTGTCCACCTCATGACCAGTCCCAGTGATCACGTAATTGTGCCAGATTGTGCCAACAGTGAGCAGGGCTGAAATGTAATTATGTTTTTCCATCGGGTCATTTTTAGACCATGTCTTTGAACTACACAAGTAGCATTGCCACTACAAAAAAACAGAAGCCTGTCACAGCCCAGGTTTATATCAAACTAAGTTACCCTAGAATTGCACAATCACCTTTTATGGACTCCAGGAATCTATGAGCCATGGATTAAAAACATTGTTCTAAAGGCTATGTTTCCATGATAGATAACACAGACCTATCTATTCCTCCAAGTTAACCAAAGGATCATCTGAAAACAATTACTCAGAGTATCTAAGAAATCAGGATATTGTCAGTCTCAGACTGCTGGGAATAGAAGGACAGCAAAACAAGTACAACTTACACATTAGTAGTGAAGACACCATAGATCAGATCTTGCTCAGGAAGGTAGAAGGTGCTTTGCAATTCGTTATAATAGAAAGGGATTTCTCCAGCACGGGAGCAGTTCAGCCTGGCCTTCATGAAAGTTGTCCATGTGTCCTCCAGCAAAAATCTTCCTCCAATATCATTTTTGCAAACCCTTGCCACACGAGAATACACTGTTTTCCCACAGTCATGTTCTACCGCATTCTCACGGAAGAAGAAGTAGGTGAACAAACCAATGTCATAGGCAGCAATAAAGTTAGGCTCTGAAAAAAAAAGAAAATCAAACCCAACGTTTGAAAAGATTTGTACCAGTCAGAAATCAATCCGTGCTCACCGACCTGCTCAATGCATTGTGCCACAAGCTCCCTTTATTCAGGCTGCCAAATCTGGGACCAGAGGGAGTTCGGAGTCAGCAGAGGACATAAAAACAGTAGATGGAAATAATGATGAATGGAGATACAGATCTAGTTCCATACTTCAGATCTTAGACAGACCTCATTGTTTCCCAACTTTATTATGAAACTGCTACTGATTTCAGTGTTCAGCACTTTGCATATGCATTACAATTCTCCGTACCTATACATGTTTTACAACACAAAGTTTAAGCCTTCCCATTGGTTTCCTTCACCCATCTACTTCTGAAGTGCACCTTACAATATGTTAAATACGCTGTGTGCATCTGCTGGATTCACTAGATTGCTCACTGAAACATTCAACCTGCTTTCCCAGCACAATCACATCTGGCTTTTATCAAGAAGCCTTTCCAGTTTCTAGGCACAAAAGATTATCTAATGTCCATAAAACAAAACGGTGCCACAGACCGACAGTATTGAAAGCAAGTTCTCCTTAATTATTTTTCTCCTAGAATTATAGTTATTATTTTCACAAGAATTGAAAAGAACCTGGAATTTGTTTTGTAGTGAATATTTTAATTAGGTACTTTACAAAGCTTTAAAGTGTACAGTCTTTTATCCCAGCAGTTTCTTTGGCAAAAGGAAAAAATCAGCCAATGAATAATATTTGACAAAATGAAAAAAAAAAAAAAACAAAAACCAACCTGTTGGTTTTATAGGGTGCTTTTTTAATGTTCATTTCTGAGAAATGCTTAAAGGAAGAAGAAAAAAAGAAAGTACAGAATTCCTTTAATGCTGCAGCCCAGGAGTAAAAGGAGAACAGAGCCACGGCAGAGGGAGAGGAAGGCAGGCTGGCGCCGCTGCAAGGCAGGTTTGGGAGGCAGATGATGGTACAGAGGGGAGGGCACTGCAAAGTATCTCCCATCAAGCTTTCTTCTTCAAACAGTGAACCTTAAAGGGACTGTTGTGATCACCATCTGACCTTCTAACACACACCAGAGAATTTCACCCTACAATTCTACCATCGGATCCTGTGACTAACAGGTGAATTGAACCACATTTTTCAAACCAAATCCAACTGGACAATGTCATATTGCTTTACATCCATCACTTTCCTCAGTGTCTTGTTCAAATGACTAAAGACTGCCCCAGCTGCAACCTGTACTTCTTTTTCCATTTGACATTATCTGGTTTCAGCTTCCAATCACAGCCTCTTGTCATGACTTGTCTGCTAGATTAAAGAACTTTATCCTGCCAGAAATCTTCTTTTGAGGTAAGTACTTCCACATCATGAGCAAAACACCTTTTATCTTCTTTTCAGAAAGATAAATAAATTGAGCTCCTTAAGTTTCTCACTGTGAGGCAGGCTTTGCAAGCTTCAAATCACTGCATGGCTCTTCTCTGAATCACCTTCAAGTTTTCTGTTTCTTCTTGAAAAGTGGCCAGAACAGGATGAAATTACTCCAGTGTTACCAATGCTGCACAAGAGCATAAATCCAAGAGTCACGTTAGTTTTTCCAATCACAGACTAGAAACTCAGTTTCTGTTTGTCTTTCCTTTTACTCCCCTCTTCCAATGTGGCTTCCTTCTGAATTCTTCATTCATACACAGACAAGAGACACAGATTTCTAATGAGTGTATATGGGTTATGATGCTTCTTGTTCCTAATTCAGTCTGGCCTGACAATGTCCTTCATCTAAAACTCTGATCTCCATACTGAATTCAGTATGCCTTCAGAAGCCTACTTCAGTCTCATTGAGGTGCAGAGAGTGCACAGTCCCACTGCTCCTTATCTTTGATTGAAAGGTGTTGAAATCTAATAGACAGATTCTGGATATCCTGTCAGCTTACCTGGGTCAAAGGATTGAGAGGGGATATTGGGGTCTCCATCCCTACAGTCTGCTCAGACAAGATGTGCTTTGCCCCAGTCAGAAGGTCTGAACTCAGTGCAGACATTGCTGATTGAAATTCTACAGCTTGCTTGATGCAGGGTATTATCACACTGGGGTAACTGCTGATTTTAATAACTATAAACCCACAACAGCATAGGTTCACAGGGAACATAATGTGCTCTGAAATTTCTCATTTTTGGACTGGTGTTCCACTGAAACCAACCATCTTCAGCTGAGGCAATGGAAGAGTACAGAGTGCTTAACACTGTGCAGAACTGAGTCAAGAATATGATATGATACTTTGAACTAATTTTGATCTTCAAATCTTTTCATTTTTTTCTTGTTAAAATGATGTATTTGGTCATTTCACAAGACAGAGACCCACGTACATGTTAAGTAGCCTGTAAAACCTACTGTCTGTATTCTAAATCAATTTCACTGAAATACTTCCAGGCTATTTTTAAATGTCTTCCGGGCTACACTGATTATTGCACCAGAAGCCCTTCCCCACTGTAACTCTGGATCTCAATATCAAAACAGAGAGAAAGATTTACAAGCCCGTCAAGCTGACTTTAATGCACCTCTTGCTCAGATATGATGCACATGACTTTACCATTAAGCCATTTGGAGTTGTATTGTGCTGTCCTAAGTGGGGGAACATTTCCAAGACTGCGGTAAATAGCAGGATCCCGACCAGAGAAATCAATTACAGTTGCAGCATAGAGTTCTCCTCGTGATGTAATCACAGCTGTCGAGTTATGCCGAGGGTCGTATGGGCACCGAGCCACTCCATTAATTCTGTCAATGATTTTGCTAAGATTTCCTACCTGTATTTAAAAGGAGAGAAGAGAATTTAAAGAGTATCTGGCTTTCTTACTCATATAGAGAATTCTGTTTGCCCATAAGCACTAGGAGCAAAACCCTGATTTTAAAAAAACAGGCAGCTCTGAGAATGTAATGTCAGTGATGACTGTAAATTGATCTTTTACATCCATTGTTTGCCAATGTAATAAGAATGTAATGCCAGCGATGACTGTAAATTGATCTTTACATCCATCGTTTGCCAACATAAGAAGTTGTGTCTGAGCCTCACTAATCCCCTTGCTTTGTAAGAAGGGTAATTCCATGGCCAATAAAGCCTGTAGGCCCCAACCCACTCAGTGTGATCAGGTGCTTCTGCTGCCAGCACAGGCTTCTAATTCTCCACAGACACCACCTGAATGCATACTGGCATTAAAAAACTATAAAAGTAAACAGTGGTCTGGACCTGCTCCTGCCTCCCTTGAAGCCAAAGGGAGTTTTGCCATTTATTTTAAGGAAAAATATAAGTATTCATCTCCGGAGGTACTCACAGCAGAGCTTGTCTATATTGCCCATTTTCAGCAGCATACCAAGGTTTACAAAAGTAGCACCTTGTTCCAACCCAGCTCACCCATAACATGAGTCTTTTGCTCCCCTCCTGCAGATACACCCACTGCCCCAAAGCAGCCCAAAGGGACCCACAGAAGAAAACCAGAATAATTTTAGATTAGCTAAATGTATCAGAATATATTCTCTACAACCATGATGCCTTGCCAAATGCTGCCCCAAAGCATGCATCCATCCCTCTCTATCACTGTGAAAGAGGCAAAACAAACCTGTCGACTGGAACACACTGGTGAAAAGGCATTGGTACCACAGGTAAAAACTTTCTTGCCATAAACAATCAGCACTCGGATATAGTTCTGGCACTCTTCCTATAGGGAAACAAGACAGAGACAAAGAAGTTTTGAAAAGGGGACTGTAGGGTTATTACAATAAAAACAATTACCTGTACTGCAGCAGGAATACCCTTTCCTTTGCTCTAACTCAAACAGGTTTATTGCATTAAGCAGTGCAGAGATGTAGGGAGCCGTGGTTTAAGTGAGCAAGCCAAACTTGATGGCTATTTTTATAATCATAGCCCTGCACAGCCCCTTGATAGGATGCTATCCATCAGGTTGACTCTCTATTAGCTACACAAGTGCCTCTTTCTGTGCTCTGCTCAGACTGAAGGAGGAATCCTCCCTCTTTTCATGATGATACTTCTGACCTGTTTTTCCCAGTAATGCTGCATCTTTCAAAATGTTGCCCAGACACAAGCTCCAGTGAAGGACAACAGGCCTGTCTGCACTATAATTCACAACAGTACCTGCAGGAAAACAGCATGAACTTCTCTTTAATAGACAAGGCTGGTCAGAAGAAGCTTGAACCCACTATTGCTTCCTGCCTCCCATAGCGATAGTGTGCTCAGGATTTTCTATAATAAAAGGTGTTTCTTTCAGTCCAGGGCAGTGAGAAACAGCAATTCCCCTCTTCTCAGCTGCATAACCACTTGCTGGTATAAACAGGATATTCCCTTCACATACCAGTCCCAAAAGGAGTGGGGCCTCTCATCCCACTGGAGTAGGGGTAGTAGCACAAGGGTGCAGCTGGCTTTTTTCAGAAAACTTCCTTCATGTTGTTAGAGAGTGCCACAGTCTCATTCTCTCCCCATAGCCTCATATCCAGAGCCCTGTGAACTGCAGACCAGGCTGATCTTCCCCAGGCAGTTAAGCAGTGTGGGAGAAAGATGCCACATAAGGCGGGAACTTTCTAACAGTATACACAGAGAAACAGAGGTATAAGACTAACGTGCAGCTCCCACAGGCAGTGCAAGTGGCTCAAGAATTGCCTGTCCCAGGTTTCATCCAAACAGTTTCAAATGAGAGATGTGGAGTGAGGTTGGCACCAGCCTGCCTGCCCTGGGTTCTGGGGCCACCTCAGAGGAAAGGATATGAGCAATCACTAATGACTGGTACCCACAGGCCTCCAAGTAAAGTAAGTCTATTATATGCTATGTAAACAGAAAAAGAAACTTGTTAAAAAATAACAACCTCAGCTGGGTTATCCTGGCTGCATTACTTTTCTCTCTCCAATAGATCATAATTTGCCACTAAACTGAGCCTACAGCTGCAGACACCGCTTCTCCATCTGTGAGTAGCCATGACTCTGCGAGCTTCCCTGTCTCATGCTGTTGATCGTTTCTCTGAAGACTTCATTTGAGAGATTCAGCAGTGTGAAAAACCTCCCTGTCATCTGGAAAGGAAGAGACTTGCTTAGCTGGATTACATGGGATCTTTCATTTGCTGTATGGAAATCAACTCAATGAAGGATGGCATTTAGCAGAAACCAACCAGTGTTTGCCACAGACAAGTGACTGCATGGGCATAACATGTGGGGCTTGCTATAAGATGGGAGAAATCACCAGGACTGCACTTCAGAGCCAGCCCAGGAGCACTCACCTAGCCCAGGCACAGGATACAGAGTGCCACAGAGCAGGTGCTGCTGGTCTTGAGTTTCAGCAGGGCATCAGGGATCAGATACGTAATGCCTGGCACCTTAAAATGAGAGCTTAAATTCGTAGCTAGGTCAACTCAGCACTTATTTCAGAAGCAGATCAGTCATAGTGACTGTGCATCAGTCTATCAAATAAGACCTTGAGAAGCCTTGTCCTACCTGCTGTCTGTTGAGAATAAAGGTCTCACCATTTCCTTTAATAAGATGAAGGGCTTGCCAGTCCCTCTGCTCAATCCTGTCATTGTTATGTGGTGCTATGAGCCCTGTTAGTTATTCCGTGCCCTAGAGAAATCTGCATTCATGAGTAGGTTAAGTAATTCCTCTTTCTGTAGAGCACAGTTACTGAATTCCACATAATATTAGGACCACTACGTATTTAACTATAAAGTGCTAGAAATTCTTGAGGGGCTGCTATTAAAAAAAGGTATGGGCTTCTCTCCCATCAGTGTTTTGCTTTCAGAAAATGTCTGATTTGGCATGTAACCCAGAATGCATGTCTCTACCCAAATTTTGCACAATAAGAGAGTACACATCCGCACCCCCTCCACTTCCACCTTTCAATGCTTTGTCAGAGTCTGAACATAGCTTCTGACCTAAACCAGCCAATACCTTTATTATTGCTGGACCTTTTCCTACCCAGGTACTTCAAAATATTCCTAACCAAAGCCCTATCCTGCAGAAATTCAAAATCCTGATTTGCAGAATTCTCTTCTTTGCACATAACTATATTAAATATTAACAAGTTTCTATTTCTATAAAAGCTTCCCAGCTGAGAATATAGCACACAAAAGAAGAATTTTTCTGCTAGGTCATGTGCTGGATGGTCTTCTGGAGTCTGCTGACAGTGATCCATCTGCTGTACACTTTACTAAGAGGCGTAGTAGCCTGGCTTGGTAGGGATGCTGGAAGCTGGTAAAATATGGTGTCCTTTAGCCTAATTAAGCACAGTTTTATTTGCACCCACTCAGCCTAAGGCAGAAGTTATTTACTGAAACAGAGGAGAAACCACACCGAGCAAATACTCTGCTGCTGTTTGAACCTGCACCTATTTAACCTGCAACTTCATCCCCCTCCCAAAGGTGGTAGCAAAGAGCAGGAGCACAGTCCGTATGGATGCCATGTTAAGACTGGAAACATTTGACAGCTGGTACTTCTAAAAGAACTAGATGCACCAAACTTGCCAATTATTTCATTGGCTGTAAAAGGCAGAAATTCGGGTGACTAGTGAATGTCTTCTACTCTGTTTAAAAAATGATACTACTAGGTGTGGGCCATATCCTATGTTCCTGTGAATGAACTGAGTAGGTGTTTTCCCTGGATCTGCCTCACTGATGATGATAACTGCTCTCCAAGCTCCCTAAGGAAGAGCAGTGATAATATGCATATTTTATACATTGGTCTCAAAACAATCATTCAACTTAATATTCTGAAACAGATGTACATCATCTGCCCTGTTCTCTCAGCTGAGTGAACCAAACATGCAGGTGATAAAGGACTTGTCACAGTGACATACTATGTCAGAGCTGATCCTGAAGGACAGCAATGGGAGGCCACACCTCTCTAACCTGCCTGGTCTAAAGAGGAATACTGTGCCCATCTTGTATTTCTTATTGCAGTACCCACTGCCAGCCACATCAGTCTATGAAAGCCTTCGACAAAAGCAAAGAAAGTTAGCTACTTAAATGCTCCAGCTTGTAGGATTTTCCTCAAAACACTGTTGGTGAGATTTACATTAGATCCTCTTTCTGCCCTGTTTTCCAAATAACTAGCAAGAAACATCCTCCTCTCTGTGTTCTTTAAACCAGCCTGGATTTGCCTTGAAAAGTCATTCAACACTGTTCTCTGCAACAATTCATACCCAAGGCAACTGGTTAATAGAATGATCTCGGAAACCCCTACAGAAAATAGGAGCTCTTTAATGCAGTTTCTTCAGTGTGGCTGGAAAACTCTAGACATAGAGGAGGCAAAAATCAGATGGGCTTTAGTATAGCTGGAAAATCTGGCAAGTTTGAACCTAGCTCTGTCCAGACAAGTCAATATTTGGATCCTGCTCTCACATTATGGAGGAGACAGTTAAATCTGTGTATGATCTGTCTGCAAATCTCATCACCAGAAGATATTATCTGGATCAAGAGATTAAGGATTTAAATAAAGGAGGAAGACCGGGTATTTATATGGTTAATGAGAATAACTCAGTTATATTAGTTGGGATTATTATTAAATATATGGCAGAGCTGATAAAAACTTGTGGCTTACCATCAGACCATGAAGCATATCTCTGATTTTCCTACAGATTGCATGTTACCCACCTTGGAGTTCTTGATCCTTCCTCAAAATTACTTGGTACTGGTCCCTTTTTTGAGATAAGGGCTTAAATTGAGCAGGTAGCAGTTTTCTTCAGCCTAATGACCCTTGCTTTCCCAGAAAGGCAGAGTACATGACTTCTAGTGCTCAATCCTACAGGGCGCAAGTTCTGACTCACTAAGAGAACAAATGTCACTGGAGCCTGTCCCTCCCACCTCATTCAGTTTAAGCCTATCTTCATTTATTTCATTTTTTGCAACATTTAGATTTAAATGTGTCTGTCTGTGAATGCCGTAATGTCCATGACTGTGGACAGAACCATGCTTCTTTCATGCTCTCAGGGATGTCAGGCTGCTTTGAAAGCACATTTCAAACCTGAGAAGCAAAAGTGGTGCCCTGTTACTCCCTTCATTCATGAGAACAGATGAGCAAATGGAGGGGCTGAATTCCTGTGGTTTTGGTTTGAAGTAAAATTCTAACAGACATTTTCAGGATGCTGTGAATAAGGCAGTTGTAGGTGCTTCTTGAGTTACTTCTTTTGCCATTTCTGAACATTGGAGCTCTGAAATGTTACAAATCTCATTGTACAGATGTATTTTTCTTTGAAAGCCTATAACCTTATATAGGCAGCACTTTTACTGGCTTTTTACTTTAGATAAACCGCTGCAGCTCTGTTGTCTTTCTTTTTAGGCTAACACTATTTGATCAGATACTGATATATTTTAAGCACAGACTAAAAACAGTGACATACTGCATGAGAAAATAAGCTGTTTCAGATGGTCTGCCATCCTCAGTAAATAAACACAAACTCCTGGAGTGCAACCTGGAGTTCAGAGAATCAGCCAGCCGAATGCCATGTTACACTTTCAGGAACATTTTTGTGTGCAGGAAACATTTAATGTATCTGTTGCAGCTCATCACAATTTGTTAGAAAACAATCAAGACCTAACATGTTCTTGAGCGCTGTTATTCATGAGCTTTCAGATACCTATATTTATTCCTTTGGACAAACAATTCTATTAATCAGTTTAAGCCAATGCCCTCACCAAGCTCTTTCTCCTTTGAGTCCAATAGATAGCAAAGAGAATTGCTAATGATTTTTCCAGCCAAGTTTTCTTTAATGACCTTCGAATCAAATCTAGGGGCAGATTCTTCATTGCTATCTTAGCAGAAGTACCAGGAATGTAGGTTCAGATCTCTAGGAACAGTTACAGAAGGGGAAAAATATCTGATCATTTCCCAGTTATTTCTGTTTGCCTGGAGATTTATATATTGCTTGTCCTACCTGGAAGCTGCTCATTATTAAGTGGTATGGAGATTCTCAGCTCCACTAGACAACCAGAACTCACATCCTTTATGACACAGAGCCACTTGAAGGCCTGAAACAGCTGATTCCTCCATAAGCTCAGCAATGCCTGCACCAAACCTGTTCAGGTGGGCTGAAACCATAGCCTAGAATTTCCCTGTAACCTGGTGTGAATCATAAGAGATCCCCAGCATCAGAACATCATATAGAAAAAGGAAGAAACTTTACTGGCAATATAGTGGAGCCACCAGCAGCGGGATACCTATCAGACATTTCTCTTGATTCTTTGTTGCTCCAGAAGCGTTATTACTGTGTCATCTTTCTCCTGGCTACACAAAGCTATTAAGACAGCGTGTAAGAGCTGCCATTTTCACAAATGGTCCCTTTTTATGTTTTGAAATGATAGTGTGCAGCTTTTGGAAAGTTAACAAATAATTCTGTGCTCAGCCAAGAGAAAGACCAAAGTGCTCATGTTTAGAAAGCCACAACTTTCCATGTCAGGCAAAATTCCTCTAGATGTGGTAGATAAACTGGAAGCTGAACAGCTTCTAATGAAATTAAATACATCTCTTCCCCTTCTGCTCTATCCATCACTCATTTTAACTACAAACTCTGAGCGATTTCATTTGGAAGACAGAAAAAAAGACAGCATAGAACTGACTTCGTTCACTGCATTGTCTCTCAGAAGTGTTGGTGTTTTCCAAGGGACCACTTTAAGGAGCTGATCATGACACATTTTATAAATGCTGCACTAATAAGAATGATGGAAGCCAGCATGGATCTCCAGAGACATGTCCAGAGACATGTACAATTCTTTGAGGAAACCACAAGTTTTAGTTTATAAAAATAAGACAAAAGAGACTGTTCTGAGGTGTTTGTTTCAATACCAGATGATACATTGCAGAGTTAATTTTAAAATCAGGTTCAAGAACTTATATATTAATAGAGTAAAATCTGGTAAATTACTAGGCTGAAAAATGTCCTCAAACTGAAATAATTCAAAAACTTCCTCTTCTAGCAGGGCCCCAGATGGGGTGGTACTAGCTCAGTACTAACAGTTCTCTTAAGAAATATTTGTGGATTACCCAAAGATTATAAAAATAGTAATTACCAGCAAGGTCAATGTCTCACTATATATAGTGATATATGCTAGGATGGTAGGTAAACTGGACCCAACAAGCGAAATATACTTTTGTAAGACTTTGTTAATTTATGCATTAAAGAACAGGGGACAAAAGGGATCTGTGCATAGACTGGAAGATTACATCCCAAGACTAGCAACAGTGAAAAGGATTTAGTGGTCACAGTGGCTAGGCAATGCTGCATCATCTCCTAAGGCAGAAGAGCTTATGAAACTGCCACATACATGAACAGAGGAAGGTGAATAAGAAGTCGAAGACTGTTTTAATCACACTCAGGCATTAGGGAGACTGACAATGGAATACAGGCGAAAAATTGGAGTGTGCAGAAAGCAGACAAAAAATATTCAAGGGCTGTAGAAAAATGACTTAGAGAAAGAGGCTTGGAGAACTCAGCTTTTTACTCTATCAAAAAGCCTAAGTACTGAATTTACAAGAGTACATAAGTGCCTTTCTAAAAAATAAATATTGGTAACTAAAGGGCTCTTTAATCTAGCAGAGAAGGGCAAAATGAAACCCAGCCACTCAAAACTAAAGCCAGATCCAAAAGGGAAATAAAGTACAAATTGTTAACATGGAAGGTGATCTGCCATTAAAACAAGCCAGCAAAGCACATTGTCAGCTCATTTGCTTCAGGCCTTCACTTCAAAATTTTTTGCCTTCCCTAAAAAGGTGCAGCAGCCAAACACAGGTTACTGAGTTTAATTTTGGAATAGGCAGGTGAAATCTGTGATCAGAGCTATATAAGGTGTCAGAAGAAATGGTACCTTCTAACCTTAAATCTATATTTCTCATCTTCCTCTTCTCTGGGCAATAGGTACTCAAATGTGAGGTAACCATCATGTCATAATAATTATAGTTCTGTGATATGCATTTTGTGTCTTTTACTCTTGCACTTCTTAATGTCCTTATGTAAAAACTCTAAGCATTTTAAAATTCTTACTAAGCAGCAGGAAGAATCTGATTTAGAGACTCAAGAGGCAATGAAAGGGGAAAAAGGCATTTTAATACTCTAGGTGGCTTGGAAAACCTCACCCTAAAATACATACATTATTAAATGGGCAAGGAAAATGGACCAGTCGTATAATTTACAGAAACTACATTGTGGATTAATGTAAGAGCCAAAGGTCCTCCTTATTTCTGGCCTCTATCACTGCATATCTAACTGCCTGACAATCCATTACATATTTATCATCAAATCATCCATGCTAGGTAGAAAACTGTCATTAGTCAAGTGTTGACAAAGCAGATCTGAGGCAGGCAGAACTCTACATCTTGTACCACCACCACTGCACAGCAGAACCAGAAACGTCTACATTAATACTGCCCTCGCTGCATTTACCCAGCCAAGGGCAGAGATGCTAGGGCAGAGCTGGATTTCTTAGCTGGAGCAGAACACTTCAACAGGAGGCCGGGCTAACCTCAGTATCTTTGGAGCTAGTGGCGAGTCATTTCTCTGCAGTGTAAAAAGCAACGAAAGTGTAGATTTGCCCCAAGAGGGACTCAACCATGCGCACACAGGTTAAAGTAGATACAGACTTGGGAAATCTGAGTTTATTGGCCACTGCAGAATCTTTCTGCCTTTGTAGCTTTATGTCTGTTTGTCGGACTCTTCAGTCAATATCTCTGATCGTCATTAATTTTATGTTAAGAAGTGTCTATTAATCTACTTAATTATTGTTCCTCAGAACTTCAAACCCATAACCACTGTGCCCATCAAACAGTTTCAAGCTCTGGATCACACCTCCCAAGTCTTGGAAGACAGACGCAGGGTTCAAGACCTTCTTAATAACCTGAACTTACACAAGTCCATGGGACCTGATGTAATCCATCTGTGGGTCCTGAAGGAGCTGGCAAATGAAGTTGCTAAGTCGCTGTCCATCATATTTGAAAAATCATGGCAATCAGGTGAAGTTCCAGATGACTGGAAAAAGGGAAATATAACTGCCATTTTCAAGCAGGGAAAAATGGATGAGCCAGGGAACCAGACCAGTCAACCTCACCTCTGTGCCTGGCAAAATGTTGGAGCAGATTCTCCTGGAAGGCATGCTAAGGCACATGAAAAACAACAAGGTGCTTGGTGACAGCCAGCATGGCTTCACTAAGGGTAAGTCCTGCCTGACAAATTTCATGGTCTGGTGGACAGGTGTCTGGACACCTACCTGGACTTGTGCAAAGCGATCAACAATGTCCCACATGACATCCTTGACTCTAAGTTGGAAAAACATTAATTTGATAGATGGACCACTTGGTGGATAAAGAACTGGCTGGTTGGCTGCACACAAAGAGTTGTGGTCCACAGCTCAATGTCCAGCTGGTGACCAGTAACGAGTGGTGTCCCTCAGGGATTGGTGTTGGGACCGGTCTTGTTCAACATCTTTATCAGTGACATGCACAGTGGGATTGAGGGTGCCCTCAGCAAGTTTGCCAATGACACCAAGCTGTGTGGTTCAGTTGTACATTGGAGGGAAAGAATGTCATCCAGAGGGACCTTGACACGCTTGTGAGGTGGGCTGATGCCAATCTGATGAAGTTTAATCATGACAAGTGCAAGGTCCTATAGCTGGGTCAGAGCAATCCCAGGCACAGCTACAGGTTGGGCAGGGAAGTGATTCAGAGCAGCCCTGAGGAGAAGGACTTGGGGGTGTTGGTCAATGAGAAAATGAACATAAACCAGCAATGTGTGCTCGAAGTCCAGAAAGCCAACCGTATGCTGGGGTGCATCAAAAGGAGCATGACCAGCAGGTCGAAGGAGGTGATCCTACCCCTCTAATCTGCCCTCAGGAGACCTTACTGGGAACACTGTGTGTTTTTCTGGTGTCCTCAACATAAAAAGGACATTGAACTGTTGGAACAAGTCAGAGGAGGGCCACGAGGATGATCAGGGGACTGGAGTACACCCCTCCTATGAAGACAGGCTGAGAAAGTTGGGGCTGTTGAGGCTGGAGAAGAGAAAGCTGCATGGAGACCTCATAGCAGCATTCCAGTATCTGAAGGGGGCTTATAAGGATGCTGGGGAGGGACTCTTCATTAGGGACTGTAGTGGCAGGACAAGGGGTAATGGGTTCAAACTTAACAGAGGAAATTTAGACTGGATAGAAGGAAGTTCTTTACCGTGAGGGTGGTAAGGCAGTCAGCTGGGCTGCCCAGGAAAGTTGCAAATGCTCCATCCCTGGCGGTGTTCAAGGCCAGGTTGGACAGAGCCTTGGGTGGCATGGTCTAGTGTCCATGGCAGGGGGGTTGGAACTGGATGATCTTAAGGTCCTTTCCAACCCTAACTGTTCTATGATTCTATCGCAATCAACATAAACTCAGCTGTTCAAAGCATTATCCTCATGACAGTTTTGGCAAACTCTGAGGTGTGAGGAGGCAGCAGCAGAGATGATATTCAGACCATTGCTTTCTTTTGGCATGACAGTAAAGAGATAAATTGAAATTATTCTAGAATTTATTCTGTCCAATGCATGGCTCTACCCAGGGGTTGACAAAATAATTCTGGCTTATAAATTAAAATTCTTCATGAACAATAGGGTACAATTTAAGTCTTACAAACATTACAGTGGAACAAAAGAGAAAATCCTAACATATTTTGAAGTACAAAGACTACAAATTCCAAAAATCTTCATGTCTTGCTTTTTGGAGTTTTTTTTTAGTTTTGTCTAATTTCTATTGGGTTCTTCTTTTTATGGCAGGCCCTGTTTGGGGCCCTAATCCATTTTGTGTCCATGGTGTTTTCCTGCCTAATGTAGCTCCTACACAAAACTAACAGATGTCCTATGCTATTATGCTCTACAGCTGCATGAAGCAAATTGACTCCAAAGTTCAAGACAGCATTTTTATGTATATACCAGTTAACACAGTAACCATGTAAAGGTTATTACATAAAATTAATGTGGTCAATAGAAGATCATATAATACTGTGTCTGAAGCACTGAACTGGAACTTGGCAGAATTGCAGCATTCTGGGCTAGCCACACAATGGCTCTCTGCTTGACTGTCTATATCTCGGCAAATATTGTGCTTATCCTCCTTTATCCTTTGTTCAGCTCCTTTGGTTTAGGCTGAGAACTGCTTGTGGTGTAGTATTAAAGACAATAGGACACCCTCTCAGTTGAGGCTTGAAGATTTTTTAAAAGTACTAACATCATATTTGAAAATCAAAATACTTCCTGCTTTATATGGCTTTGCTTTAGCTTCTCAGAAGAGGGGTAGAAAGGACTTTGGATCAAAAATGCCTGCAAACTCCCAACCTCTGGGACAGAACGCATTTAATTCAAGCAATTCTTACTTTAATGTGGAGTTTAGAGACTGCACCTGCCTCCAAAGGAGCTCTGATATTGCACTTGACCAGACTGCCATGCACTAGCAGATTCAATTCTCATGTTCCAGAGAATTAAACAAAGATGAACTAACTGCAAACAAGCATTGAAGCCCACATGGCCAAATGCCAGTGGCTCACTGCTGAGTACCTAGACTAAGCCAATCTGCCCTATCTCAGATCCCACTGCAAGATGCTACCAATGGCTTGCCACCACTTTGTTCCTTGATGTGTCACAAATTATGTCCTTTCCAGCAGCAAAATCACCTTTAAATTTCATGCAGAGCAAGTCTAATAACTTGGACAGGGGGCCTTTGAGATGGCTAGCTCAGTGATGCTTACACACCTGTATTGGTAGATCTGAACTGCTGAAAATTTACAAGCTCAAGCTGGTGTTAGATGTTCCCTGTGTGGATTTCACATGATGCAAATAAATTTGCCCATAGCATCATCGTAGCCAAGTAAAACTTACCTCTGTTTTACCTTTACTTTGACAGGACCTCCTGGTGTCTTCATCTGAAACCCATGCTGTTGCCTGAGAAACCAAAATGCACAAGTCACATGATATTGCCATCAACCACCATGTCTGGAGACTTCCAAAACAAGAGCGAGTATCTTCAGCCAATTTATACAGCCCAATTTAAAAGCAGTATTGTGACAGTAAACATGTATCTCGTTCCTACTGTGCTCACAGTGCACGCAAATGATGAATAGATGAGAAGTCCAGAGACAGAAGCAACTGGAATATTAACTGAGGACAGACTTTAATTTACATATAAATGCAACTTCTGATCATTATTCAACTGGAAGGTCCAAGACAAGCCCCACACACTTTCTTTTCAAAGAGAACAGTGCTGTGCACCAGCTTTCACCACCAAAATGAAAACCTTCTCTACAGCAAAGCCCAGTAGTTCTGCACAGCTCTGCCTGTCTCCTTAAATTTACCCACAAGATTATCACCTTACAAGTAATCCTGTAGCAAAGTAAGCTAGAAAAACAGGTGGAAGCTAAGAGTTGAAACTTGGAGAGACAGGAAGCAGGGAGAAAGGCTGGATGGTGATTTGTGACACCAGGCAAGTTGGGTCAGATCCTGAGATGGAGTAAAACACATTAGGGCTGAAGGCACTATTTAACTGGGGGCTGAGGATCCCTATGGGCTCTGAGTGGTCTGGAACAAAGAGGTCCCTTCCTTCACAAGAAAAGTCAAGACCAGCAAAGCTGCATTAGAGAACTTTCAGATTTAAAATATTCAGCAACATTCCCGACCATTCAGTGCCCTCTGCAATTTTCCTCCCTTCAGCACCTTTTATAAAATAGCCTTAACAGATCCAAGCAGGTATTGTTAGCTGGAAATGAAAATACACATAAACATCCATACTATACATAATACATCATTCTGAATACAAGAAAAAGAGCTGTGTTATACAGGGAAGGGCCAGGGTCACAAAGTTCAGATACAAATCCAAAGCTCCCCCAAAAGAGCCAGGATTTCTTTTTCTTTCCCTTCCCCCCAGTCCATTACCAGCACAGGAAATGGCTTCAAAGTTCAGTCTGGATCTGAACTCTTCTTGAACCTTCCCACTGCAGCCAATATATTTTTTTAAACACTGGGCTTCCATAGAAATTACCCCCTTGACACAGGCTAAGTCCTGGATTTTGTAGGAGAAAGATGAGAGACCACTAAGAAGAGGGGATGAATTTTCCCATACCCTCAGCTCAGGTCCATGAAGACATCCACTCAGAGCAGTAAGAAATGCCACTACCCAGGAAATGCATTTATATACAACATTTGGGAGGGAATATTTCTACCTCATTTACACAAAAAAAAAAAAAAAAGAAATAAAAAAGAAAAAAGGTACATTCTCCCTTATCTGAGCATTCAATTCAATTTGGCTTGAAGTAAGACTTTATGAGAGCAAAGATCTGGTGGGAGAAGGGAAGAGCACAGATCTTTCCCTAGGAATTGCTTGAGAAATACCTCCTGTGTACTGCAGTCCAATTCAGGCTGAAGGCCAAAACCTTGTGCCTCAGAAGTGTTTTTGTGAGAGCTGGGATGAGACCTTGCTAGAAAGGATTATCTAGCCATATCCTGAGAGGGAATATGTCACTGAATGAGAGAGCTATCACAGGAAAGTAAGGAATTTTGACTGGAGACTCCCAGGAGCACTTGACATCTGCAAAAGAACTGCGCAGCAGCATTTTGATTCCCAATCTAGCCCATATTCACCTAATCACAGTACCCCTGCACCTTTTTTGCATCAAGTTTTGACAACCTTAATACAGAAAACAAAAAAAAAAAAAAAGAAAAAAGGCAGGAAAGAGACATCTTATTAGGTGGCTCCTCTTCCCATTTCAAAAACAGAGACAGAGCATTCCTATTATACAGCACAGTTTACCTTAACAGTACTTGACAGGACAAAATGAAAACAAAAATTGTTGGTTACTTCCACAATCAATGCTGCTTCCCTGCAAAAAATCCGGGCCTTTTGGGATTGCAGCAACACAACAGAGAAGAATTTGGCCTCCTAGGGGACACCTAGCCTTTCCTGACAGACACCTGCACTGCAGACCTTTGGGGCATGCTGCAAGCATAGCTTGTGTCAGAGCACTGGCCCCCTCCAGCTATGTTCTTGGTGCCTAAGTGGTTGAGGTTTTTTTATTAGGTAGCAATGCCCTTCAGCTTTCTGAAACACTACCTTGATGAGTGTAGTGGTAGCTGAAGTTCTTGGTGATGACCCAAATTATAGCAACACGTTGTTTGTGACTGCACTACTAGGCAGAGAGCACTTCATTAGAGCTAAGAAGATAATTAAGCAATATGGCAATCCAGAGCATGTTTTACATGTCCCACACGTCTTTAATAGGACAGGGAGGAGCTACTTTGAGGGCTGCTGAGTAACCTAAATGACCTCTGGTGGCTCAAAGAAAATATTTACAACCCTGCACAGCAGAACATCTTGTCAATAATAAAAATATAATTCCAAATCCAAGGAGCTAACGTGTGTTCCAACCATAACTATTCTATAATTCTATGATTCTAATTGTACTGACTATGCACCCGCCACCGAGCTACAGTGTATGCAAGTCCTCCCAGGAGCCCACACACCTCTGTGGTCATGGCCTGTGTATTGAACCTGGTAAGATGTCCTGGCAGGCTCAGATCTCTGAGCCTCGGGTGTTCAGATGCAATTTCTAACATTGTTTGGTTTCTTTACATGACTAATCAGCTGTCTTTTCAGATCAAAATATCCCACTCTTGTCATCTCTGTTGTCTTGGGCTTCCCTGTGCAAACTCCCTGGTTAACGCTGGTGCTCCACTCACTGGTATGTCCAAGTCAAGCCCCTCCTTCCCAGATGGAATCTTCTGCCTATGCCTTTGGTTCATTTTTCCACAGTATCAAACTACATCCTGGACATTTAGAATCATAGAATCATTTGACAGAGAAATCTTCAGAAACATCTCTTTCTTCTGGAGGAATAGCATGGGCCATAGAAAACAACCTGGATGAAGATGTGACAAACCTGGGAGCAAGGCTTCATACAAACACAGGACAGTATGTACTAGCTGCTTTCCTACTTGCTGTGTGCTTAAGCAACCAAGCAAACGCTTCTTTAGGCTGTCGAGATATAAGCAATTCCTCCCCTTACATCCTTATCAAGAGCACTCCAGCTAGCTCCTCATGCTACCCTCTTACAAGCTCTCCACCATCTCTTCCCTGCTGCATTTCCAGAAGAAATGGAGTTTCTAACAGTGTTCCCAGACACTTGAAGACCTCCTCTACAGCCACATGGCTTATGTGCAGAATGGGGGAACACCAAATTCATATGCCATACAAATGAAATAACCAGCTCAGGGCTGCAGTTGCTTTGTTAAGACTAGAGCAATGCAAACCACAAGCAGGACTGCCCGGCCAGCTGTCCAGAAAGGTATAAAAGTACTGGCAACTTTGTCCCTGAACTGAAAATGCAATTTAACATGTTTTCCTTCAGCCTATTTTCATGGACAGCTGGTTCTTCTCAGCTCTGTCTCTGTTCCTGAGTTCTATACAGGCAGGTTTTCTCAAAGAGTTTGTGTTATTCATGCATCTTTAACCACATGAAGGACAACCATCACAGGAGAGCCATGAGCACAGCCACATACACCTGGTGCCACACCGCCAACTAGAAATTCACAGAAATGAGCCACAATGTTTAAGCTCAGTGCATGCCTAAATATTCAGATGTCACACTCAGAGGCAGAAAGAGCTGATGTCTCCTCTAACAAATGATGATCACTGTTTGCTCCCAGTTCAGACTGCAGATCAACAGTGGCTTGAAATTCTAGCTCATTATGCGCATGCTGTCAAGTTAGTTATACAGCATGCACTGCTGAAAGAAGTTTTCTAGGTACATTTATTTAATCATCTGTACATCGCAATGTTGGCATCCAAAGTACCTGCCTGTGACTTGTAAATCCCATTATCAATAGGATACAATAGCATTTGTGCATCCTTAAATGCTGATGTGAAAATCTCTTCAACTTCTATGGACCAGCTTTTACATTCAGGCCAGCAATTTATAATTACTTCAAACACCACATATGGATTGATTAAGCACTGTACTTGCCCAACAGAGGTTTGCAGGTTTTTGCACAAAACGAGAACATTGCTTTAAAACTGGAAAGTGAAGCCTGGAAGAGAATAGGTTATATGCATATTTATCAGGTAAATTCAACCCATCTTTTATTACAAACCTATCCATCTGTTACCAACCTCACTTCCATTAAATAAGTACTTTGTGCAAGCTATGTACATGTAGGCAGACCTAGAATTATGTTGTTCTCTCCTATTAAGGGGGGGGAAAGTGGAATACTAGAGTGTACAATTTGTATGTTTGGAAGGAGCCAAAAAAAGCCCCAAGTACAGGCTTACTGCAAAAAAAAAAACCCAAACACCAAACCCCCCCCATTCTGTGAGATGCTCTGCATTTTCTTAAAGTACTGAGTTCCTCAGGTTTCTGCTAACGTAAGCAGAAGCAGAAGTACCACCTTGTGTCCCCGGCTTGGGTCTGCAGGGATTTTGCTAAAGGCAGTACCTTCCATTTCCATCAACCTTCCACAGTGCCCACAGGAGACTTCTCAATCTGCCCACAGAGGAAGAGCTAATTTTGGTTTTCTGCTTGTGTGGTGCAGGACACCCTGAGCAGAGTGTGCCAGTCACATCACCCTTTGCTGAGTTATGCACGAGGAAAGAGGGCAGGAGGTGTTCTGATGTGACAGTATTGTGCCCTAGAGACCTGAGCTGGCAGTGTAATTTCTTTGTCTGTGTATTTATTTATATCTTCCTTTCAAGTAACTGTACCAGGCACTAGTATGTTCAGAGAAATGAACCTCTGGAAAAAAAAATCCTTGCTTTGAAGGCAGCTTCTTGCATTCATTACATGGGCCCAAAATCTCTGCATTTCTTGTATGTATTTACAAATAATTTTTTGCCAGCTTATTCCACAGCAAGGTATGGAAACTTTTCTCCAAGTCTAGGGAGAAAGGATCATGGAGGGACCAAGTTTCTGCACTGTATTAGGTATCTTCCATATATTTACATACCCTAACTCTCCAGTTTAACTTAACCACATGCTTAAGGACTTTGCTAAATTGGGATGCAGACCAAATCCTTCATGCAGTAGCTGTTCAGAGGGCAGTTCATTCATCTAGAATACGTCAGATGCCATCTTTTCACCAATACTGATGAACAGATTTCAGACCTCTAAAATATCACACATAGATTCTTACTGGTAATGGAAAATACATTTTATGAGTCTATTTCTATGTTTCTATATACTTTGCAGTCTCTACACAAGACAGCTCCAGTGTAAATCTACTTTTCCCTGACCAAATTCTACAGCATTTAAAAGAAATTAGTATGTGCAGAGTCTTACAGTACTTAGAAGAAAAAAATCTTTGAAAGAAGTTCTATAGGCTGTATGTGAAAGTCCATGAAAAGGTTCTTGTTTAACTTCAGCTTCTATGATGTGCACTGTAAAAACATTTCTATAACACTTTAGCTGTTTCTTCCCTATTAAATACTCTAGGACTTCTCCATGAAGACTTGCCTCAGTCTAAAAGTGAAAAGTTAAATTCCCTTTTTCCAGCATCAGCTTTCTTCTCAAGGACAAGGCACATATATTATAAATAATATCTTATTGAAATCTAACTTCTTAATAATAAAGCACAGTAGCTAATACCCTAGAGGCCATTTCTGAAGTTCCAACATTGGTAATTTATTAAAACTGTGATAAACATGTCTGATAAACAGATAACTAATACTGAAAGAACATAATTCCAAGCTTCAATAAATAGTTCTGCTACGTACTGCAGTATACAAATTGCAGATCGCTGCTGTGTGCAGTGACAGGTTTGAGGAATGAACACAGGATTCAGTCAATTCATTGCAGGGAGAGGAGAGGGCTTGGATGAAGGGAACTGCATTGTGTGTTATCAAACTATTAATTGATTTCCCTTAAAAGATCCTTCAAGATGTGGTGAAATTCAAGCTGTTTGCTTCATTTAAATGAAGAACCCATAGTGCCTGTCCACAGGCTGGCCCAGTCGCATGCCTTTTCTGGAGTGGCTGTAAAGTAAGCCTGCTGGAGAAGACCTTGAAATGTCACACTTAAAAGATGGAGGTTGACAAACATTTAGAACGAATCCACCACCACTGAGTTCCAGTCTCCATAGACCTAATCCCTGAATCACACTTGCTCTCTATAAACAAAAATCTTACTATACTGGAACTAATTTTGGCCTGCATTTATTGGCTGCTGAACACAATTGCTCACTCTGTTCACATCAGAGCAGAAGTGGATGCTACATACAGACATAGTAAAGACAGAACTATTCATCATGAAGAAGGACTTACTCATTTTAAGAACAAATCTTTAACTGAGTTCCAATAATGCTGTCTTTGGATATTCAGATTTCTCTGTCTCATCACATCTTTACAAAAAGAAATGCAATAGTCTGAGGGAAGGTCCTCTGCCCTGGCTCACCTATTGTACAAAAAATATGCAGAAATAGTATATACATCTGCACTGAGTAGATAGAGAGAAGAGTTTCCAGGAGGGCTGAATACATTCTCTTTGTTGTTTTAATTCTAAAGCCTCACTGAATTAGAATAATTCCTTCCACCTTCTGTTTTCAGACTGTATGCATGCACACCCAGATGGAGCATCACTGAAAATCCTAGCAGAGGAGGACCTCAGCCTGAAGGTACGGGAGCTCAACTTTCTTTGACTAAGTTTTCCCAGCCCAATGAACTACTCTACATCAGTTGAGTCGTGATAACCCATTCTGTTCATGGTCCTCTCTTACTTCAGATGCAGGGTAAAACACTTCCCAGTTTTCCTCCTGCACATAGAGCACATTTATCCCTGTAAATTCTGCTGCAAGCAGTAAGTGGGTAAACTCTTGTACCTCTGATGTGGGCCTGTGCCTACAGAAACAACCTGTTTTCAGCTGCATATGTCAGTTTTTGAGGGAAAGTTTTCAGCTACTTTGAGTTCTTCTTGCATGATCAATGCTACTGATTTTTTTCTCTTTCACAGTTTCAGAATCCCTTATCTACTTGTATGACAGAAGCACATAGAGACATGAACTGAGATTGTGACCCCATAGTTCTAGGCAATATATAAACATGCTATGGGAGAGAACTTCTGTCTGAAAGTGCTCACAAGCTAAACAGACAACACAGGCACACAGGAGGAAAGGAGAACCAGCAGCAGAGGTCAATTGGATAGGAAAAGTCACTGAGCATGTCAGAAGCAGAGATGAACACTGAACTTTACTCTCTTGAGGACTAAAAACTTTCCTGTCCAGCACAAAACAAGTTCTTAGTATTTATTTGCTACTATCACAAAACACATCCACTGAATCAGTGGTGCACAGAGGGAGAGGGTTTAAGGATTAGAACAATGGGCAAGATGCCACACACCCTCTTCTCTTTTTCTGACATTTTGGGGCAAGGCCACAGTCTCACGTACAAGAACAAATTTGAATTTTGGTGCCTCCAACTTCCATTTGTCCTGCAGAAGACTCCATTAAACAACAAAAGGTCTATAAATCAGACACTCCTCTCTCTCTCTTCAGTGTCAGGTAGGAATTTACAACTCCAGACCATGCATTTCCTTATCTAAAAGGAGCATTGTATGGGGCTTAACAGATCACACTTTCTACAGTGTACACAAATTGAAAGCACTGTACAAGGTTTTACTATTAAAGACAATTTTCTAAAGCTTTAGCAAAGAACATTTGATACCGAGTACTAACACTAGCATGGTGTTTTCTGAGATAAACAACAGTTACATACAGGTTACAACCTGTACTTTTTCCAGCTCTTTGGGAATTTTAGTGTACAAAAGGCAGACAGCTCAACTTTGAGGAAGTACTGTGAAATTCAAATCCATATTTGGAGCAAGCAGGTTAACTTGACAGTTCTTCAAACAGACTTTCAGTAACCCTTGTGTAAAATTTTTGTAACTGATACTGCATTCCATACAAAGGAGAATTTGAGTGTTTTTTTTTTTTTATATATATAGGGTTTTTTTTTTTGTGGTTTTTTTTTGTTTTGTTTTGTTTTGTTTTGTTTTTCACAGGCCTGTGCAGGTATAGCCTTGCCAAAAGGTATTACAAACAAAATGCAATAACATTGGAGGCATCAGGTAGTGGACAGTGGAGCACCAAGGGCAAAACAGTATAGCCACAAAATAGGGAAAGGTCATGGCTTATCAGCAGCACAACTCAATGGGAGGTTTTCATAAACAGAAGAGCTTATCAAGGACAGGATTCTTCTGAGACACAAAGGGGACTCATTGGAGAAAGCAAGTGGAGAAGGCACATTAACCAAGTGGGAGAGAGAGGCTGGCTTCATGAGCTCCTTCAAAGTGGGGTGAGCCTCTTACGGGAAGTGATAAGCAAGTCTGTGAAAGACCCTTAAAATTAATACAAGCACTAATCATAAAATCATAGAATACCAGGTTGGAAGGGAAAGGGAACTCAAGGATCATCTGGTCCAATCTGTCTTGGCAAAGCATGACCTAGACTAGATAGCTTAACACCCTGCCCAGTTGAATTTATAGGTGTCCATTCCTAATGCAACGCAACAAGAATATGCCCAAAGAGAGGGGAATCAAAGGAAAGGTGCTAAGATAGTGGTGACCCAACAACACAAGGAGTTATGGATGTGACATTATATCTGAACAGAAGGGCTTGCATAAGCCAGGAATGATGTTCAGATTACAGATTTTAGCATCAGATTGGATTGCAGTGCTGTCCATAAGGGTATATAAAAGGAGTACATGCTCTTCTGTGGCTATATGCCGAGCTTTGACAGCTACATATTTGTACAGCAGTGTTAGATGAACATGCCAACATGACACTTTGGAGTAAAGATACAGCTCTGAAGAAGAGAGATAAAGGTGGCACTGGATTTTTCTTTCCACTGTCTAGTGTTTGTATTTTTACCATTCTCTCTGAAAAAAAAATGCCAGTATGTGACAATGATTTCATTTTGTTGATATTCTACTTCATTTTGTTTGAAAGTGCTTAATACTGCAATGGTTTAGTTGCAAGCAACTTAATCCATCAAGTGTGAAAAATCATGGGCAGGGCCAAATGCAAATTGATAGCCTGAGTTAACTCCATGTTTGGCATGCTAGTAAAAAAAGACCTTAAAGCTCTCACCTCTAGCCAGTTTAGAATGAATAACACCCAGAGCTAGACAATAGCACAGGGGATGTTAGTGAAGGATGAGTGACAGTGTAACCTATTACTGAAGAGCAAAGGAATACAGAAACTGAGACAAGACTTCCAGCATACTGGGTAATTAACAGCCACTGTGGAACTTGGTTTCTTGCCATGTCCCATTCAGTTAATAGCTTACGACAACATTTACTAAATGTACTGGAGATGATAGAGACATAAGATTATATGATAAATCAATAACTAAATCAAGAGGCTAAAATACACTGAGACAAAAATTATTAAAGAAAAAATCAACTGCAGTCAAGCATGCGTTGGAAAAATAATGACAGCCAATGCGCAAGCAGATGCAGTTCACACTGGCCAGGTGGACACCACACAATACTATTTCTCACACCACCAGCACTGTTTATTCTGTAAAGAACAGGTTTTGTGGTGGTGGTTTTTTTTTTTGTGTGTGTGTGTTTTTTTTTGTTTGTTTTTTTGTTTTGTTTTGGTTTTGTTTTTTCTTCAGTTTCTACAAACAAGGTTCAACAAGATATTTCTAAGAAGTGAGCCAATGAACCGTCACAGCAATGGTTGCCCTTGATAAAGTGAAGGCAATTCTTCCTTCTACGCTCTTCTACTGCCAAAATATGTCCACTGCCACCCTTTTATGTTCTTTGGCAAAGTCGCCATTCAGAACTAAATCCCTCCTTCCTCTTTGTGGGCTTCATTGATGGATGTGACAAGACTTCTAAGCAGCCTCTTCTTACTGTTTTGCACAATAATTTCTGGAGTAGGAGGTTCAGAAACCCTTCCAATGGACCAGCCCATATTCAGTACAAAATCAATTTACCATGGCTATAGGCTCCTTTGTATTTCTGCATCAAGCAAGGAGATTTCATTCTACTTCATTTTTCTGCTCTGGGCTTCCTTAGCATTGTGCCTCTTTGAAGCTCACTGCGATGTAGAGATGTTAAGGGTTTTCCACTATACATTTTTCTGTGTTCCCTCCCCCTGCTTCTGACACAGATTGGACAAATTCTGCATAGTCAACAGAGTGCATTTTTGTGCACCCACGTTAAGAGTTCAGCTATGAAAAGCAATCTTCCCATATATGCTTCAAACTGAAAATGTAATCACTGATGTACATGTGAAACCTGTGTGTATTACCAGCTTTGTAAAGCAGGAAAGTATTGCATTCTTTATTACTCTCCAGGTTACATCACTGAATATACTTGTTCAGCATTTATTTGTTTGCTTTGAGAAGGAGCTAAAATAAATTTGAGGAAATGCCCAATTTGGATCTGATTCTCCCAACAAGGAGGCTGAAATTTAGGAATCAAAATCAGCACATCTTGCAGTATTAAAGAGACTAATGAAGAACTCAAGATGACATTTTCACTGTTCTCTGCCTCCTATTTTTCTTTAGGGAAATCACATCTATTGCTTTAAGGGGGGCCTAATACCCTTTCAGATGACAAACACTGCAGTATATTCTCATTAAAATTGTGTAGAGTTTGAACATGGTTTAAATCCTGTCCTGGCTTGAAAAAAGGTGGCAGTGCACAATCAAACAAATAAATGTGCATGTGATTTAATTTATCCTATCAACATTCTTTTCTGGTTGTGCACTTAAGCTTGGTGTATTACAGCTAAAAAGGGGGGAAAAAGGCCCTGGAAATCTTTAATTAAGTGAAAGCTGCATTACTGAGACCAAATGAAGTCTTTGAGATTAATTAGCCAAGGCCAGTTTCATTGAAGCAAGAGAGACTGGGAAAGTTTTGCAAGGCAGGCTGAAAACAGTGATCCTGCCTGAGCCTGCCTGTACTACAGGAACTTAAGTGAAACCAGAGCCTCCCAGCCGCTCTTCCTCATTTTAAAGTAATAGTTTTCAAGTTTTAAGAATATGGGCAAAAAAAAACCCTAAACCCTCAGATGAAAAATAAGCTTCTGCATTTTCCCTATTAAATTCAGCAGTTTTATATCTGAATTTCCATTTGCTTCACATACCTATAGAAAGGATCCAGACTCCTGTTCCTAGATGCCATGATTTTGATGTGTGCTGCTGAAGAGCACAGAATAGTCAGCTGCCCTCTGGTAAGTATTTCTGCTCAAAATTAAATGGCAATTCTTGCCCCAGTGAGCCTGAATCCTAGGGTTAAGGTCAAAGACAACATGTGGCTGCAAAAAAACCACGCAGAAAGAACAAGAGTGGGTGGTGAGATGACTAATGTTTGCAATCAGGGAGTACACATGGTGCACAGGCAAGTACGCTGCAAGCTTCCCAGGACAGATTTTGGCAACACACTTAAATTTTGACCTTTAGACTCTCTGGCTTCTATGGGATTTGGTGCTCAGCATTTCTGATAAATCACTAATAACCAAGAATAAGTAGGACCTTTCAGATGTTACCAGGCTGGGCTGGAAAAGGAAATCAGTGATGAAAAGTCTCCTATGCTTCGTAAAACAGATTTTAGGGTTTTTTTATTGTTCTATAGCTACATTGTGCATTATATATATGCTTTCCTCTGCCAGGTGCCTAACGCTCTTGATAAGCTAATTACAGCCTTCTGCTTATTTCATGTCAAGCTTAACTCCCCAGTCTGAGCCTAGCCTGCAGTTCTGGCACATTTTTTCCTTAATCTAAGACCATCTGTGCGCCATCAGCAAGGAACACTTAAATACAGAGAAACTAAAGAACCAACAGTGTTGAATTCCCCATCTGATGCCCCTAACTTCTCTCCCCAGCATTTCCAATTAAGTGAGAAGCCAACATCCATCCAGTGCTAAATACACTGAAAGGATCTGAGCAGGATACAGTTATCTACAGATGCAGCAACACTTTACAGTGGTCAGTGGGGAAACGACAACCCAAAAGGACCTGAATCTTTCCATCTCTTTACGTCTCTAAATCAAAAGCTTCACATCTTAAATACCACCACAGCACCATACATGCAGTGGTTGAGTCAGCACTTGATCAATGTAAATCAACTACTTGTCTCAGAAGCACAAGGATTCTGGGAAAAAAGCAATGAGGTTGATTTATCAAGGATCCAAAAGATATTTCACAAGTCAGTTTCAGTTTATAGTCTCGGGTTATTGCTGCAAAATGGAAATGCACAACAGTTTAAATCAGAACTGGACTGCAGCGTTAGGGATGATGGTTCTCTGCCCCTCTCCTGTCCCAGCACCAAAGCTTCTAGTATTTCTAACCCCTACTGTCCCTCGCTCGGAACAGCTGAACACACCCCCTGCCTGTGCCATTGTAAGCGGCCAGAGCCCCACCACTGTGAACTGCATCAAACCACCTAGCTTCCTGCTAAGGCTGAGAAACAGATGACTTCAGACTCCCTGCTTGGCCTGTCACAGTTTGCCTTGCTTCTGCCTCCTCTTTTCCAACACCAGACGTCAGCACCTGATGCCATAGTGAGCTCTGCCAAGCTTCATCTCAACAAGGAATTTATTTGCTCCTTCTGCAAAGATGACTCTGATGCGGTGTCTTTTATTCCTCCCTCCCAGCTCCTCTGCTCTGTTCACCAGTCTGCACTCTTCTGCCAACCCAGGATTTATTTTCCAATTTCTTTCAGTTTCAGTCCTGCCCTTACATTCCCCCTGCCACCTGGCTCTTCCCTCACCTCCCCTCAAGCACGCTTGCATTTGATCTCTACCAAGGTCAAAGATTCCACAAATGGGTTTTGAGACTACATCTTATAATTAAGATGAGGGAATACAAAATAATTTTCCAAATGCATTAATACAGCATACTTCTTTGCTCTGCTTGTAACTTTTTTTTTTACTGGCTTTCAAGACTTTCACATTTATCTTGTATTGGAAAAAAACCCAATCTTTTTCTTTTTTCTGCCTTGCCTTTAAATCCACAGTAACTGATCTCAGAGCAAAAGCTACTAAATTTGTAACAATTATATTAGCCACATACATTTTTTAATGCTGTCACTGTGCTCACCACTATTTTATTTATGAACCATTGATCATTCCTTTCTACCTCATGCAGCAGAATCCTCTCCCTTTAGGCAACTACAGTTTGTTTCTTAATACTCCCAGACTAACTTAAGAACTTTTTTGTCATTCTTAATAAAGCTTAAATCACTTTGAGTAACCTTGCAGCCTATTCAAATGGCTTCAGTCCTGCTATTCTTTTCTCTTTACATACAGGAATTAAACCACTCTATTTCAAAAAAGCCACAACATACTTTGTCGCCTGTCTGAAGAGATTAATTAATAATTAATATATGAAATTTGATCTATATTCCTGACAAAAACAAATTTTCCAATGAAAGCACACTTTTATTAAACACCCCCCAAATTTCTTTCCAATCTGTTCTCTTTTTTAAACAACTGTACAGAATTATTTGTATCTGTATTTTTATCTGAAGATATACATTTTTACTGCGTTTTTCTCTTACTAGAAACCCAGCTACTTTTTTAACATTAAAATTTACATTTAATTTAAGAAGGTTAGAAAAAAGTAGTGAAAAAATAAGTCAATTTAAACATGTGGCCATGCTGAGGTTGCATAACTGCATACCTAAAAAGTAGAGGTGAAGTGCGAATGTTACAGGTACTGTGGCTCAGAATACAACTTTGCGGACTCATGACTCAGGCAAATTACCTATGTTTACAAATGCATATTGCTGTGTATAATACTTAGATATTAAACAGAAAGCCATGCATTTCAAGGCAATCCAAAAGAACAAGTATCATTATATCATCTTTATGTGTAAAGAAAGGAAAGCTCAGACTGGGGAAGGCTACAAACCACCTTACCTCCCTGCAGCTGTCTACAAGTGAGGCAGCTAATCCATGCTGTCCAAACTCTCTTTACAGAGAATGGAGAAAAATATGCAACTTAGAATATCTCCTTCACTGACTCCCCACATTTGGTCTCCCCAGTCTCAGAATAGCTTAATCTTTACTCAGTCATGCTACCAATAAAAACATATCAGATAGCTGTAACCACAGCGAGGTAACTTTGAGATGGAAGACACGTTTCAGAAACATTTCAATGCCAGCAAGACCGTTGTTCCAATTGACTGTGCAAGCTGTGGTAGCACCCAGAAACACATTTGTACTCACAGCCACATCCCTCACCCTCCTCCAGTGATACAATCCAACCTTCCTCTCCCATTGCCCATCCATTAGCAGGCAACTCCCAGAACCTGTTGTCTGACATTGTTCAGCTGGAGGTTTGCTACCCCTTCTGCAGTCCTGAAGAAAGGGTTCTGTCAAGGTGGCTGGAGATGCCATAGGCATAGTCCAGTTTGTGCCTGTTTGTTTGTCCTCTTGGCACATGGGTTTTGCTTTCTTTGCGCTCAGCCTGGGGAAGGTAGGTGAAACCTCAGTGGCCAAAGCTTTGAGGCTTTCAAAGGATTCAGGGAAGCTGCACCTGCCATACTGAGACAGGATCAACCTCCTGCGGGAATGATGAACAAACAGTTCTCATGTCTGCTTCCCAGCTCTGGGTCTCTCTTAACAGCTGCGCAGGCCATATAAGTGACTTTGCTGTGTAGCTCCAGGCTCCAATAATCCCCTTGTATTAGTCATTCAGAACTGTTGCATTTAAAAGAAGCTGTAAAACACACATCAGCTAAACTGTTACTAAGAGAGAAAAGTAGGATAATTTATCTAGGGAAAAACACATGCACTGTCATGATATGTATTTACTACAGAACAATTCCTTTTTCCTAAGAGCTCAATAGTTGGTTTTAAAGGAAACATGAGGTCATTCATGGGCCCTTTTAGAGAGATGTAAATCAATAAATGGTGATATTTTAATGCTTTCCTTACAAATGACTGGATGCTACCAAGGTCAACTTAATCCTGAGCAGAAAGCCAGTGCAAGGGATGCGAATCATTTAGACGTCTCTTAAGCTCTGCTTTGAGAATAAAAAGTAGATATTTCTCTGCATTTTCAGGCTTAAAAAAAAAAAAAAAAAAAAAAACCAAAAAACTCAAACCCCAAACTTCTGGGTTTTTTTTTTGCAATAATTGGCCCAGATACTCTGTTGTTCATCTTGTAAGATGCAGTCCTTTGTGTTTTCAAGGACTTCTCCTACTTCTGACTTCCCAGCATATGCAGCTCAGCTCCCATGCCAGGGACAGATCAGGGTGCTGGGTAGCAGATAGGAAGAGCACTTCACTGAGCAGACAGCTCCAATAGGTGGCAAACTTCAGCACTGGCTGCAGCATGGTGCCAGGACCTCTCCCCAGGCTCCACCGATTGTCACCACATCACCCTCAACAAACCTGGGCTTGCTAAACATGGGAGAGACTGTGGTAGGTATTTTTCCAAGAGAGCACAATGCAGAAGCTGTCTGCACAAACCCTGCTTGGCATGTGAAATTCAGTAAGTCACTGTTGCCACATCGACTACTCTTAGCAAAGATGCTGCATAAAACTCATCCTATTTTAGAGCCTTCATTAATGAAGCACCAGAGCTTCCTAACTGGGACAGAAGCAACTAGGAAACACTTTCTGTGCCTTGAGGTAAGGCAGCATTTGCAACTAGAGAACAAACCTCTCCCACATCTAAAAATATCCCATTTCCCTAAAGTAATAATAATAAAAAAGCAGCAGATTTTTATATAAATCAGAGTTTATAAAAATGTCAGTTTAGCTAAGGTGTGGCCTACAACAAGAGGCTGATTTGCCTCTCAGGAATATCTGCAGAGCTGAATTTGTTGACGGCAGCCACAGATGAGTGCGTGTCAGGGCAGAGGACAGCCAGGGCGTAAGGACACGCAGACCTCCGAGAGCCTTTTGGAGCTGGTGAACTGGGAAGCAAGTCGACAGAGAAGCAGGGCTAAACCAGATCAAACCAAACTACATTTCACAAAGATAAAGAAACAACATTGGTGACAAAAAAATGAGAAGTCCAAGGGACTTTTTTTTTTACTTTTTTCTCCTCCCCTTTCTAAAGGATATTTAACAGCCCTGTCTGTAACTTGCAAGGAATAAGAACATTAGTCTTCATTCCCTACACATAAAATGCCTGACAGGGTTTTATCAAATAAAGAGCCCAATATGCTACTGTTATCAGTAAGTGACTTCAGCAGCTAATTAAATTCGCAGTTTCTGAATCCTGCTCACAATGTTTGCTGACAAAGACCAAAACCCCTGTAGTAATTTTTGCTTTTATGTGAGTTGAGGCAGGGAAGGAGGGAATGACAACGAACAAATTACTGAGGAAAGCAGGCTGGCAATCCATGGCTGACAGTCACCATGCAAGCCTCACTTCAGCATGTAAGCATAACAAGGTAATTCCCCTCCAGATGTAAATCAGCTCTGTGGCCTTCACTGACTCCGAGAAGGCTGCCCTGCTTAATGCCAAGCATGAATCCAAACAGATAAAGCTCCTACACAGGCTATACAACCCTATGCATATGATCCTTCTGTGCATGCTTGCATGCATACATATGAGAACTTTCTATACCATACCTAAATACTCAATTTAGAGGGCAACTACACTGATCACAAGTAGGCAATGTACCCTGAGTCAGTTTAGCAAATTTCAGTATGTGAATTCACATATTGAAATGTATTCTCACTCAGTAGATCGTGCAGCATATTCTTAAATCAGGCGGTTCTTAAAAGAAAACAGGCGTTTATTTAAAGGTAAACCTGGGTTAAAATCTTTGCTGGCTCTAAATGGACTCCTAAGTTATGTTCTCCCAGACAGAGGGGATGTCATATTCAGAAATCACTCAGCGCTATGTGAGAAGAGATTTGCTTTCTCTGCTCTCTGAATTTCTGCTGATGGGTAACATCAGCACAAGGTTATTTCCCACCAGAACATGCTGGAGCCTATTAAAGAGTACAGTTCTCTGTAGCAAGGAGCTGGTGAATTGTGTCCATGGAGGATGAAGTATGGCCTTCATACATGGTCACCTCCAGTCTGACATGCCTAGTTTTCTTCCCCATCTCCCACTCTAGGTAGAAATTTCTCTCTTAGATAGATCATGGGAGTGGAGACCTGAACTTGAAAGCTGCAGTCTAGCTCCTGATCAGTCATTTTAAGTAAGGGTGATTTCAGGGAGAAGATTTTATTTGGGAATCTGAAACCATAAGAATAAAAAGCTGAATTTGCCAGAAAGTTTGTACAGCCAGTATGAGCTTTATTATGGAACAGCTTTAAACCTCTAAACTGAGAGTGAGAGGTTTTAGGTGTAGCTTCAGGAGGTGATTTATGAATAGATTTATATGTTAATCTGTTAATAAAAACTGTAGCATACTGATAAATTATGTGACAATCAGAACTCAGCTATGAGCCACATATTAAAGACTGCATCTGCTCTAGTAGAGGTTTTGGCTATGTTTTTAAATGAGGGAACTGTATTGGCCTAAAAATAAAGAAATAAATGTTTTATCTAGAAACACGAGCCATATAATTCAAGGTTGTATCTGGGAATCTGCAAGAAACAAATAATAAACTGCTTTAAGAAAATTACTTCTGGAAAGTGATGCTTATTCCTGAACATTTCAAAATGGAGTTTCTGCTAGTCAACTCAGTGGTACATTAAGAAACACAAAGTATCCTCACTCTTTCCCAAAATTATTTCCCAAACTGGATTTTAAATTGGATAATAATCTTGACACTCCAAACAGATTGAAGAAATAAATATCTTCAGCAAAGTGGGGCCAGTTTCTGAGCACACATAGGTTTGTGCTGCATATAGATGCCTAGTTTCCTCATGATTTTGAGAGGATATTTTGAAAACTGGGAACGACTCTGGCTCAAGGATGTTTCTGCAAGCAACTCTGAAAAACAATACTTTTATCTTTTTTTTACTGGCAAAAATATCACAACGTTTTGTAAGGAAGTGCTATATTCCTATTTCATTTGTGAGCAAAGACCACACAGATAAACTGGGCAGATTAACTTTCCCTCAGGAGCCCATGGGCAGAACCAGCAGTACAAACTCAGGCCCTCCAAGCCCCATCTGATGCCTATCCAGCATCTCTGGGGGGTTGTAAGATTTATCTATTATTTGTAAATTCTCTGGTGAGTGCCAAGGCTTTGTGAACATATTCTGAATCCTTAAAATTTCCAGGTGAAGTATTTTCACCAGGAAAGATTACCTGAGTGACAATTTGTGCTGTGAACTATATTACTCACTACTTCCCATTGGGTTTGTTTATCATATTTTATTCAACTACACAGAGAAAAGCTAAGTTAAACTCTGCTACCACTCCTCACACTTCTATGCACTTGCAGAGCATGCTTCTCATCAGTACACATAAATGTGACACTCCTGAGCCCTAAATAAGTAGAAAATAATGCATTTAATGCTCTGTTTGATTCAAGGTGCAAAACATGAAACCTGGCCTACTTGTTGCTATGTGACATACTGAGAACTGATAAGCAAATTTTATTAACTATACTTTGTTGATACATACTGTCGATTTACTAGTGATTATGCCACAGAGATAAAGATCCCTCCAGGGAGCAGCAGGGATGGAAGTGTGTCTTCAGTAACAGCTGTGCAGTTTAAGAGCTTCTTCTCTGTAGCAGGGATGTTTCTGCTCCTTAGATTGAGGGAAGAATATCTGGAGTGAAACCCTCCTTACTGGAAATGTACTGGATGCGTAGCTACTCTTCATCTGCTATAGGACCATATGGAAATGTTTTGCCCCTGTTTCAGGTTTGAAAAAAAATGCCCATTCTAAAGCTTAAAAACATCAGCAGAAAGAAATTGATTTCAATTAGCTTCAGATCAGTCCTTAAAAGCTGATGCTGCCTAAGCAGTTACTGACTTTAAGCTTGCATTTAAGTCTTATGCCTCCAGTGGGACAGAGAAGTTCATCACGTTTTGCCCTAGTGACCAGATAGCACTCTCCAAAGAGCCCACATGAATGTAGGTATTCTTTTCCATCAGTCTGGAGCAAAATTGCAAAATTGTTATGTCTTTTGTAGCATTTTCCTGTTTTGCAGTGGGATAGTTGTAATTGGAGATCTAGATTCCTGCAGCCCAGGTGGCACTGGACAGCATGTAACTCCACAGACAATCCTACCAAATTCCGGGTTATGACTGTGGGGGAATTAACAGGTCCTGTCTTTGAACTTAGTCCTCACATTTTTCTTGCCCTCAAGAAAAATATTAGACTGTTAATGAAAGCATATTCTAATCACAAAATATTTTGTCTTTCTTAACAGATGAAATAACTTATGTCTTCCGATTAGTTTTGCAACACCTGTACCTATTCATTATTTCATATTCTGTTAAAATACAGTATATTCTTAAGAACGGGAATACATGCAGACTCTTGAAGTATTTTTAATACTATTAACCTGATAACTGATCAGCATACACAGGGCTAGTCAGAAGCTTTTTCCCAAAAAATCTTCCATTAAAACAAATAATTGAAATATTCTATTAAATTCTCACAGTTTCTATTAAACTTCTCAGATGAGAGTCCAGAAGGAAATCTTGGATCCAGAGGGAAATTTTTGGTCAGAAACATAAAAGAAGGAAAAAGAAAAAAGATGCCCCAATCAAACAAGATCAATTGCTTGAGATGAGAGAAATGCACATTCAAATCCTCTCCCTTGATGCTTCAGAAAATAGTGATCCAGAATATTTGCATCCCAAGTAACCATGACTCTATCTCCTCTTTCAGATTTTACAAAAATGTAAAAAAAAGTCTCGTTTCCAACTCAGTGCAAAAAGGTTGGAAGTCTTGGCGCTTGAAAAAGGCTGCAAAACCATTTCCCACTCAGTTCATTTGAGAACTCTAAGTACAGGTAAAAACCAGGGTGAAGACGGGGTAGGCACTGCACTGGGATTTATGAAATGCCTGCCAAGTAGCCTGCTTTTAACGCACACCAGAGAATAGCATTCCTTACTAAGAAGTCCTAATCAGCATCATGCATTTTTTAAAATTTGCTCAAAGGCTTATGTTCTTTAAACGACCCTTCCACCTACTCCGTTAATTACAAACTCCTGCATAAAACTGACTTTTCTATGGCCTCACTGTGAAAGCTGCAGATTAGGAACTAACCTTGTCTCAGACCCATGCATAAATTACACAGCATGTGCTCCAAGTGCACATCGATTTTGAAATGAGTTCTATAAAATGGCTAATACTTAGAGCTTGCAATGTATACAGGACAACTAGTTAAAGATGGAGATGAAACACATCGCAGGGATTTTGTTTAAGAGATGCTGAAAGATTTAAGGAAAACTATTAACTTTAAAACTGTTCTTAGACTGCTGCAAGAATTTGAATGCTACATGCCAAAGTTTCCAAAATTAGCAGGTGCTTTTGTATATCCCACCTGGGGCATCTCAAGATGCTGATTTTGAAAAATTCTTCAACAATTTTAGCAAGAAAGACAAGTAGACAAAATCACAAGTGATCCCAAAATACCTTGGCTTCAATTTCCTTCTGGATATTGACATTCAGGCAAAAATGTTTCTCACGGAAAAAGTTAACTACCACCAAAGTTTCTCATGTAACTAAAACTTATGTGGTGAAAGGATTCTCAGGTCCCCAAATGGAATTTCTGAAACACATTTCAGAAGCAAAGAGGGAGGGGGGGGAAATCTCAGAGAAGCTGGGACATTTTGTTCTGCAGAGCAGAAAACCTTGTTCTACTTCAGCGTCTGCTCCAGTCCACTCACTAGTTCTCATGTAAAAGCTCAGTGCTACAGTCTTGGAGAAACAACCTCAGCAGAACCAACAGAAAATTCAAAGTGAGGAGGAAACTTCAGCGCATGGTAGAGCAGCTGAGTGCTAAGAATGGAAAAGAAATGAGCCCTTTATAAAATGGTCCACATCCTAAAATCGACCCCTACTTCCCCTCCCCTGAAATCTCAAGTGTTCTAAAGGGTAATGCTATCTTTTTACACAGCTCTTATCCAATAACTTGCCCATAAAATGCAAAATTTTTTATTTTAGTCTGCTGCAATTCCAAGGCAATAACTTCCTATTGAAACTACATGGAGTTGCTATATGATATTGCAGAATGTTCTTTGCTGTGGAGATTACAAAATTAAGTTTACACTAATGGCAATCCAACACAGACTCAGGAATAATATCATAACTTTAGTTTCTTGAACTGAAGACTTCTAAAACACATTTCAGGATATTCTTCACAGTTTCACAAAATGAACCTTGAAGCTGGTAGAGAAATCTTGCTCAATTTAATTGATTTTGTATTGGGCTTAAATGAAAGGTCTCCACAGTGATTCAACAGGTAGAAGGAAAAAGCGTGGTTTCTTTTAAAAGCTTGGGAGCAAAAACCTTTCTAAAATCAGGGAGTAACAGCATAGTTAACACTGGGCTCATGATGTGCAATATTCATGAAGGGGATTATAAACCTGAAAAAGAAGAAATTATTCCCATTGGAAAGCAATGAATAAAGTAATGCTGTGATGAAAAACATTATTGCCTGCTCAATGGAAGGAAATACTCACTTTCTGGTTAAAGAACATATAACTGTCATGGAAAACATGCATTAGGTAGACTGAGCTAGTAAATCTACCCATTACAGAATGAGAGACTCAAGTACTGAACTGACTGTACTAGCAAGCAGTGGCAAGGGGATATTGGTCCTGAGAGATGCTGCTACCACCTTTGCCGAAAGGACAATTAGCAATCATCTCCTTCACAGGAACACTCTCCTTTCCTTTCTATCACAACTGTGTGGTGGAAATGTCTCCTTGCCTTTTCCCCACAGGGGCAGTGCAGCCTCAGGATAGAGCTTACTGCACAAGACCATTCATTGAAAAACAGCTTTAACTTCACCTAACCCTGCTGTAGAGTATATACATATGCTGTAGAGAGGTATATTCCTCACACTGCCAAGCTTTGCCCCACACCAGCATATCCTGCTGTTTCTGTGCATCGTGTTCTTCAGGTGTCTGCTCTCACCTCATGGGAGCACAAATGCAAGGGAGCAGACATCTGTCAACATGATACTGCACCTTGAAGCAGGTGTAGCACCACTCACAACCTGAAGAGTAAGTCCCATCAGCAGAATTAAGTGAGACTACAATCTCAAGATGAAAAATTATCTCCAAATCAGGCCTGACAAAATCCACACTTTATTTTATTTAGCAGCAAAAGGGAGATACAAACAACCCAAATCAGCATCGTCATTCCTTCTTAAACTGCACTCTCACCCCCTACAGAACTAATAGCAGATTCTTTGCATTTCTTGTCTTGCTTTCAGATCTGATCTTTAAAATGATGCACAGCGAATGGTAGGTGGGAGGGGGTCCCTCTAAGCCACATCATGTGCTTTATGGAGAGAAGCCAAGCAGCTACTTAGGCAACCATTAGGTTGGGAAACAATCGCTTCCATCATTCCCAACACGTGTGTCAACATAATTCCATGCTCTCTTTGTCATGCAAAAAGTCTTGGCAAAGTGACCGGATACATCCAGAAAGTAGCAGCAAACTAAGCTTATTATGTTAGCCGGAGATCTCACAGCATCCTCCAGTGCTATAGAAGGAGACTTCCCATGTTTTGCAGTGTAGGAAAGGAAACTCACTGCGCTGAAAGGGCCCAAGCCAAGCCTGAATTCAGAAGTGTATAAGGGAGATTATAGTTGGGTTTCATGGAAGGGAATCCTTGTCTGACAAGCACAAGAGGCTGTGTCAGGCAGTGTGATAACAGGCATTGCAGAAGGTATGACACCTCACATAACTGCAGAGACTTCCCTCTCTTGTGTGCTCACTAGAAGCATTCCAGCCATACTAATATGATTCTGCAAAGGGAAACTATTGCCAAATGGGAGTATCAGCTTCCCTAACCCTTTATTGTTGTCATTGGTAACTTTGGACTTTGTTTTCCTTTTAAAGGAAGATTCAATGCATTTTACAACCATTAAACATCTTTTCTTCTGTCCAGCTATGCTTGTAATTCTTACTAACAGCAAAAAGATTGTGCACATTGGAATGGCTGGCAATAGTACTCTGACAGTTTCTTTGCATGGTCAGGTACAGAAGGAAAGTTCTTCAGTCTGTCTCAAATGTGCTAAATACATCTTTGGTGCTCTAGCAACTGAAAAGATGTAAATATCCCAGAGCATAAGTATTTATTTAAAGATAAGCAGCTGGAGTTTTCATTAACAATTTCTGCTGCATCTTTCGATTCAAGGTTCAGTGCTGTGGGAGGAAAGTCCTAATATTGCTGGGTATTTGCCAGCAATTTTCAGAGCTTAGCTGCTTTGCCTCCATTCTGCCAGAAGTAACATACATTTTTTAACCCATCTTGCCTCTGGAATGCTAGCAATGTTTTTTGTAATGCATTCAGAAAACACAGCTCCTCAGCATTCTGTGTTCACAAAGGTCAACAGTGGCTAAAAATGAGGATGGACAAGAATAGTAAAATCTTCTCCTATATGTTGCTGATATCTCTAATGAAAGCCCAGGATTTCTATTAATTGTTGTGCTTAAGCCTGTACCAGTCACACTACACGCTTTGCTCCTTAAGATGCCAGATTTTTTGGCAGATCCTGTTACCACCCAAATACTCATGAATCAAGAGCTGAGAGTGCTGTCCAAATGGTGAAGTGTAGAAGAGCCCTTCCCCCAGTATTATCATCGAAGCAGGAATAAGTATCTGGTTCTGACTTTGTCTTCTCCTTGCTCCACCACTCTGGGTAAATTTACACTATGCAGCCCTCTGAAAATGTACATCAAATATTACAGAACAGTCATTAGCGAGTCAAATAGACCAAGAGAGTAAAAAGTGAACATACCTGAATAAGAGAAACGTTGTGTAGACTAAGTCTGAAGAGGTAGTTCCTGCATGAACAAGCAGAAAAAATACAAACTGTTAGGCTACTGAAGAAGGATGGAAAAAGTTATAAAAGCAAGCAATAGTTTTTTATCATTCATTTCTACAAACAACAAGACTTTCCTGGGCTCTTCTCCACAGAATGTAAAAATAGTTATATTCTCCTTGTTCAACAGTGTCTTAATGAACCTTGTAACAAAGCTCAGAGCAGGTCTGGAATAAAACATTCCAGAATCCATAATGAAGAACCACAATGAAATCACAATGACACAGGGACTATTTGCAAACCCTCAAAGGTCAAACTTTAGATGAAGTCCTATATGGATGGCACTCATGTTCTTCTCGGCATTCGGAGAAAACTGGAGTTGAAAAGAAGCCAGCTGGAGCAAAGCTGACTCCTGTAGTACATTCCTTCCAAGCCTGTCCTTGTGGGTACTCCCATTGAGAACTTTATGGAAAAGGAGGAGAAGAGGACAGATACTTCTCAGCAGAATCTCTCTGCACAGAAAACCAGCAGAGAAATCAAGGCAGTGATGGCAGATACTTCCGATACTCCTGTCCTTGCATCTCCACAGGCAAAGCAAGGGAATTCCTGACACAATTCACTGTAGCATTAGATACAACACGCCCACTGAGCCCCTGTAACTCTTCTTCTGCATGTTCATATCACATCACAAATAGGGAACACACATTTGTATGAACATCTATGGATGAGGCTTAGTTAACAGGATTTATTTCACATTTTTGCTTGCTAAGACAATGCAGTTACCAGGAATAAACTGATTTATTAACCCATAGAGAATTGATTGTGTGCTTGAGGGTTTTGGCCATGGCTAACTTCATACCTTTCATCCCATCTGTCAGGGGTTTAAAGAGCTGTGATCCTTTTCCAACATCCCTGTCACCACAATCTCCCAGAGCAGACACTTTTGTATTATACCAGGTGAACTATGTTTTTGGAGGAAGCTCTAATTAAACTGTAGAAAGTGCAGCTTTGATGATACAGCTTCATTTGCTGTAAAAGTACCAGTATACAGACATTCTGATACCTGGTAAAAGTGCCAAGTCGCAGTCTTAGGTCACTGAAGTCAGAGAAATCAGTGAAAAGCTCCTATAGTGAGGAAAAGGTCCTAAAGACTCTTATGGATAGTCTTGTTTAGGGTCTGTAGCCAGTAGCACACTCTGCCCAAACAAAGAAAGTAATTGAAACTTCAACATAGAAGAGATTTATATTGAGAGGCAATGCTGCAAGGTGTGGGCAGTTTTTCCTTCTTCTGTTATCTCTTCGCTTGTATATCGCCTCACCTAAGTGGTAATCGGAGTTACATGCATATTTTGACCCAATTTATGAATAAATCAAAAGGTTTCAACTGCTGCTGTCAATAAAGAATGGGAACAAGGATGACTTGTCAAACTCCTGGTCCCAAATCTTCAGTTGTTGTAGCTCTGATTTGCACCATTCTACTCTATATTGGGACTGGTTATCCAGAGAAGAATAAGACCCATTAGCAGTATCTCCACAAAATATCAGTAATTATTATACACCATGTAAGTATGCAGAGAAGAATACACACACGCAAAGCCTCTGTCTTCTGTCCTAGGCCTACCACTGAAGATCCAGCAGTTCTTCTGTACAGTGTCTCAAAGTGCTACACTTTCCCAACTAATTTGTTATTAACTCTTCAGCACTGGCTATAGACTTAAATATTATGTCCTGCAGATGCAGGCACAGATCAGAGACACTAAGCTAACACACAGCTAAAATTTCAAAACGGAGGTAAATTCTCAGCCAGTGGTTGACCTGATAATTGCCTTAGAAAAGCACATGTTCCTCTCACCAAAATACTAATGCAACTCCAGGACATGAGACGTCACGGAGCAAGCCTTCTCCTGGAGAAGTTAAGCATGCCACTGGTCTCCAATCTTACAACAACCTAAGGAGAAAGGTCTTATAACTAGGGACTTGAAGTTGCTATCCTGTTGTTAAGCATGCTATTTAAATGCATTGATTTTGGGAGTCTTATAATGCAGATTTGAGCTCCTTGTTTTAGTCTGGTAAAAAGCTGGTCAGTTTGACTGAGTAATAAATTTTAATATTAGGGTTTTTTTCCCCTGATAGCACTGCAGAGCAAATTCAATTAAAATATCGTTAAAGGAACAGATGTATCTAAAGGACACAATTTTTGTTGCACTCAGCCAAAACAGATGCAGACAGGAGTAGTGTCCATTTAAATAAAGCCAGTCTGTCCTATCAGTGACTGCTGTGTAGCACCTGGACAAAGGCACTGCCACGGCTGAGACCTAAACCAAGAGGGAATGTAGTACTAAAATGTGAAAAGCACTATGATCTTCCAAAGGCATCATGCTAACCTCAGCTCTCTAAGCCTTACCTTGTGGCTCTCTTACAGAAAATAGGGCTTCTCTGCACCTTTTATCAGCTTGCCTTACCTAATGTGCACAGCCACTGGCAGCTCTTTTTTGCTTGATCCTTCTCGTATCTCTTCAGCAGTAATATAAACACTGGCAGGCTAACCAGGCTATCAGAGGCACTTCCAGACTCCAGTTGACCTGCACAGCTAGAACTGACTAATCTTTAATTAATAACATGCTCTTTTAGCCATACTTCTTTTGTAAAGCTACACCAGAGTAAAAGGCCAAGGGGAAAGATCTGCTGAATAAGACAATGCCATTTTTATGAACTGCATTTTAACTGCAATTTCAGCCCAAGAACGAGCAAGATCTCTGAATGACGGGCACGGTTTATTGTACCTTGAATTGCCCCATTTGTGTCCTTTATTCTGCTTGTGTTTGAAGTTATGTCTGTTTAATACCTTGCTGAACTATAATTTAAATCAGCTGAAAGAGTAGGAGTAAGAAATATGAGAGAATACTGAGACCTCTACATGAGTGGATGAGGTGCCTTCTTGGTATTTTTCTTATTTTTTTTTCTCCCATTTTGTCTTGTAAATTAACATTGGTTAATTCCTTCCTCTCTTCAATTAAACCCATTTGAAGTAGGCCAGAAGAGCGATTGTCTGGTGTAACCAGCTATTCTCATAACTCCTTCTCCTGCATAAAAAGCTGGTGCACAAACTTGGAGGAATAGGACAACCTTCTCACACACTTTCTGTCCTAAAAACTGTGAAACTTCACTACATGGTGTTAAAACACAAGCTTTGTTTCATCCCAGAGCTGGCTGCATTTCAGGTATCTCCAGAGCAAGTGGCTATGCTCCTCAAAGTACTCTGGGACAAATAGTATTATACAAAATAAAAGCTGCCTCAAAGTGCTAATATTATCACTACTTTCTTATTTATGAACATCAGTGCATTTCTGAAAAAGCCCACATTAAACAAAAATGCCCTGAAGTCTCAGCCAAGACTGTGGTTTGGTTGTGTTTAGACACAAAATGGATTGATGGTGATTCTTCTGGAGACTGAATCACAGCATATGCTTATTTGAACAACCTGAGAGAGTGGTTCCTCTCTCTGTCACCTCTCATTGCAGGGTGATATTCTCCCCAGCTCAGATATAGGAAGCTGGCTGCTGCAACACCCTCATGCTCTATACAAGCTGGTCTGGAAAGTTTTGCCATCTACATATATGCAGAAGAGTAAAAAGACGACATTGTTCCCATTGAAATTTAAAGTACAGATTGACCAATTCAGTCAATGTCACAGTATATCTGCAGCACAAGCAGGAGCTGATCTCCTGGTCCATTAACCTATGCCCTGGTTAGAAGAATAACTTGCCCCTGCAGTTGGGGCACAGCTTGGAAACCTCTGCTGTGCCATTTACACTTGTGGAAATTGGGTAGATGCTGAATTACTTTCCCAGACTGGGCCCTCTGTGCTAGTCAAGCTGCAGCATAAATCCTGTAAATGTAAGTATTTGTTAATTGGCTTCACAATTTGTATTTGGCTGGCTTGTAAAATGATTAAGTGCTCACCGTGCCTGGTACCACAAAGCATATGTACCAGAACAGCAGGAGAGCAGCTGAGATGTGTTTTGAGAAAGCATGGAAGAATATATCCACTTAAATCTGTTTGCCATGACATTCCCAAGTCAAAGCTGCTTATTAAGTGTTTATTTCATATAGCCAAGTGCACCTTGGATGAACTCTGTAACATGCTGCCCATGTACTTGTTCACACATAGCCTGGCCTTGAAACAATTTACAGGGAAGGCAAAGTACTTTATCTACAATGCCACTGAGCAACAGAGCTACAAGACAAATTAAACCCTTCCAACAGGAAGCCACATAATAAGAGTGCTTGAATAATAGCAGAGACCCTTCCTCTTAAGAGTTCCAAAATTATAAGGGTTGCAACATGCTTCAGTCACTTGTTCGGGTTTCTTTTTTAGTGCTTCTTTTCAGGCACTACATCTGTCAGCACTGTGGTGACTGATTAAAAGGTGCTTCCTTCTAATTAAAAGAGAGCATGCTTTACAGTTCTTCTGTGGTGGATCAGGGGGGACATCCCTGCAGTCAGTGGACTGAATGGGTGTAAATGAAAGGCTACTGTAGTTTCAGAATATTTTTTCTATTTAAAGGAGTAAGGTTCATCTGTATTTCCCAGCTCTGTCCCCCTCCACACATACGAAGCAAGTAAGATAACCTCTCTGTGCTTCAGGAAAACCCCTGCTAGGAAATCAGGAGCCATGAGATGCTCAGCGCTGTCCACCACCAGAACCTCTCAGGACTTCGACATACACACAGAGACCAACAATGCACTGCTTTATTCAGCTGGTCTATATCACTACAAGACATGTTCACCTGCACCTTTACAGTGAGCGTCAGAACTTGCCCCTCCCTCATTACAGGGCAGGCTATCTTTGCACACAGACATTTACCCTGCAATTAGAAAGAAGGCAAACAGAAGCTAATAATAATGTTTGATAATTAAAAAAAAAAAAAAAAGAAGAGTTTAGGAAAAACTGAAGAGAACTGAGCAATGAGTCGCTCTCCCTTTGGGGGCTGTTACTGTACTGAAACGGGCATCCAGCACAGCCTAGGTGAGGTACTGGTGTCTCACCAGTGATGATCTGAGAAGGCATTCCCTGTACTTATAGAAGAGAATACAATATATCATTTCAGCTGGAAGAGACTTACAACAATCATGTAGTCCATGCCTGACCAATTCAGGGCTATCCAAATACTTAAACATTTGGGGCATCAACTACCTACTAGGAAGTCTGTTAAAGCGCTTGACCATTCTCTCTGTTAAAAAATGCTTCCTAATTTCAGTCCAAACCTCCCCTGCCACAGCTTTGAACCATTCCCATTCATCCTACTACTGGATACCATGGAGAAGAGATCAGCATCTCCCTCTCCATCTCCCCTCCTGAGGTGGGGATTGTGCTGCAACCTGGAGCCAGGTCTGCAAGAGGGACTCACAACTGCCATAGCGTAGATAATAAGAAAAATAATTAACAGAACAGGGTCCTTTGGGTGGCACAAAACAAGACACAGAATTACGCATGTGACAAACTGAATGTTCCCTTCTAGTGCTCCTGGAAGCCACGTCCTGGGAGTGAGCCTTAGGCTAGAAGCCAGCAATTTCTGTCAGCTCTTCCTATCTTTGCGCCTGAAGGCCATAGATATACTCTGTACTTCCACACTACATGACAAACACAGCTTAGCTGTGCTTCATGACTCCCTGGGAGCTAGTTAGTATCATCCCCCCCCAATTCTAATAGAGAAAATGAGGCAGAGACAGGTTAAATGACCTCCAAAGCACACAAGTCAGTGATGGAATGGAGATCAGACTCCAGGGCTCCTGGCTACGAAATCTCATGCTACATTAATGCACAGTACCTCTGTTTGGGTTCAGCTGTGGCTTATCAGTTGCTTATCCACATTTCTGAACTAGCCAACCAACCTAAGAAACCCAGCTCCTGAAGGACGATTCTGGCCTTTGCCCTCAGAAGGAGTTAATTACATGCCTGATCAAGAGTGTAATATGACAATCTGTTTGCAAAGGCTACTTCAGTGATTCACTTGAATGGCCTGGCATACCCATGCTGGAGAAAAGGTGGGGAGCCAGCATCTCCCTTATGATCTGTATCCTTATTCACCAGCAATTTTGTTTCTATTGAAGAAAAACTTGTCCGGTGCATCATCCTTCCTTAAAAATCAGTAGACATTCAACAGAGAACCATACTAAACAGCATACAGTAACATGATGCAGATGCTGTATGAGCAATTGCTTTTCCCAAACCAACATTTCTCAGTGATAAATCCAGGCAGAGCTAGAGGAGCATTCTCTTAGAAGAGGTCTTATACAAGCAACATATCATTCTGATTAAGCAGCTTCCAAATAAAGCCAAGGTCCCAGCTACTGTTTCTGGGTTGCCTCTAAGGCCCATTTAGTACTTCTCAGTGGAAACAAAGATGACAATCAAAACCCCTATCTTCTGGTTAATGGAGGAAAACTACCTTCAGCTTTAATGACACAGATCTGTTCAGGCTACATACTCTATAGTCAGGGTTGGCTCTAGGAATTGCCAAAAGAGGTAGATTCTTCCAGCTGCAGAGCATTCAGGACAACGACAAAGCTGAGGCACCCCTCAGACTATACCAGGATTCAGAAATATACATGGATGGCAGGAGCTGTGGAAGGGAGATGCAGGAAGAAGATGGGCCCTTGGTTTTACAGCCAAGTCCCCTCTTACATCAGCTCACAAGGAGAGCAGCAAGCTGGCTCTGGTGTCTCTGACCCTTCTCTTTCCACAGGGCAGGAGAAGCAAAGCCTCTCTCCAATGTGATCCCCACATCCTTGGGGGTGACAGAGTTTACCATGGCTCTGAGCTGCCCACTGTTTTCTGGAGAGTAGCCATATGTGCAACCTTAGAGAATACGGGGGGGGGGGGTATGCTGTAATGTTATTGGAACATATTTATAAAAAGCAGACCAACTGCAACTCATTTTTTTTGTTACATTTCCCTCTGTTTCTCTACATGAGTTTCTTAAAACCCCAGAGATGGAAACTGAGCCAAATTTTCAGAACTTGTGTGTGGGTTTGTTCCTATTTTCCTGGAAGAGTGAGTCCATCTCTAAGGCCATCACATTTTATCCCACATGCCACCTCAAGGCTCTCTTGAAATGTGGCTGAAAGCTCCTCTCTCCCCCTCTAATCCAGCTGGCAGTCACAGAGCACTTAAAGAACCTTTATATGGCCCTGAGCTGCATGGGGACCTTTGATCTCCTATTTGCTGGTTTTAAACCATGATACCATCACTTTCAGTTGTGCTTTCAGTAAGTAATACTGTAAAATTCCTCTTCTTTTGTTGCGCTGATTATCGTTCAAATATTCCATGGCAGCCCCCCCCCGACCTGCCTCCTTAGGCTGATAAACATGCTCAGTTCTGTCAGGCTTTTCTCAAACTCTGGATGAGTTCAGCATGACTTGTATGCAAATACTGATAGAGTTGGCTGGTGAGCTTAAGTTATTGCCAACCAATCCCTTCTACTTGATGTACTTTTTATAGCTTTGCAGTGGCACAGAACAGTAAGCTTAGCACCTAAACATCTGGATATAAACTGATAAGCAAGTCACTGTGGTGAGCCCTGCCATATGAAACTGACATATCACCAGTTTAACCAGAGCAAGAGAGTATTTTCAGTAATGCAAAAGGACACTGCTCTGCAGCCCTATCCTGTGATGCCCTATAACACATCAGGTCCAAGACCTCAAGGCTTTTGCTGAAGTATCCTGACCTTGTGTTAGCTTGCACCCCACTCTCTGAAATATAATCTTCAAACTTAATTATTCTCAGTATGTTACTAAAGCAAGTGAGCCTGTCATGGGTGGCTGCTTTTGTGATAGGGTATCACCAATTTTCATTTATCTGGAATGTGAGATACGTTTCCAGTCAGGGCTGCAATTTGCTGTATGAGGAAACTTCCTCTCAGCCTGTGCTGATCCAAGATTGCCTTTCAAGCAGCACTGGCTGAGCAGCCACTGGCCATGAGTCAGACGAAAGCTTGGTTCCTCTGATGATGAGCAAATGTGCGCAGACTACCATGCTGGTGAGGTCATTTGCAGAGACATAGATGATACTGCCTTGCAGGTGATTTGAAGGACTGCTTTCTCTGCCAGCAAAAATAACAGACCAGAGACTGCCACTGCTTCACCCTCTTCTCCATGTACAGCACCTGAGGCAGGGCGGCCTATTTGCTTTTCTGCAACTGCAGTTTCTTCTGTGCATTGGTCCAGTCCAGTAACCTGACACTGCTGCAGCATAACATTTTATTTATCTCTGGTGAGTTAATTAAAATTCCATTTCTTTGCTTGAGAAAATGCACAAATTTTAGCTAAAAAAAAAAAAAAGCCAAAAACATCCACTTTCAACTAGATTCAGACCAGTCTCCAAAGTTCCTAGAATCCTATAATTACAAAAATTGTCCTTTGTCCTTTCCTATCCTCTCCTCCCCAAGTAGCAAATATCAGGAACAGCTCAGATTTGGGGTATAGCAAATTCAGACTCCCTGTAGATCAGCAGAGGAAAGCCAAATCTATAAGTAAGAACCAGAGACATCCCAGTAGGGCTTCACCCCTTCACTCTTATACAAGTCTGAGCTGACCTCACCTGGCAGATTATCAGAGAAGAAAATCTCCCTCTGAACTATCTCAGGCTCAGTCAGAGAGGTTAAAGCCTGCTCTTTAAATCACATTTTTGTGTGATTTTATTCCCTGTGTAAAGAAAATATGCACCCCCAATTATAGCTTTACTAGCTCCAATGCCTAATCACAGGTTCCTCACCTTCACCATATTTTTTGCCACACAGGTCAGGCAGCTTCTTTGAAAAACATCAATGCTTCTTTGAAAGTTTTTGTTAATTTCAAAGACCGATTCTCCCTTTTATTTCTCACATCACCATGTTATCTGCCCTGCCCCCTCCAGACCTAAATACGAAGATGCAACTTTAATTAGAGCATTCCTTTGTCTGATAGGAAAAATCACAGTGAGAAAGGATGATATTTGTTGTTCTAGGTTTCTCTGCAGCAGTGCTTTCAGCTACCCTCCTACAATCAGGATATAATAAAAAAACATTATCATGTTCTTTGCTTGCTCACGTCCTCATTAATACCTCAACTAGCAAGGTAATTTCTCAGCCAAACGTGACTTAGCAGGGGGTAAAGCTGGTGCAAGGCAGTGTGATACTAATGCAAGCCATCAGAAATGGCAGCAGCTCAGCTCAGTTTGTCTCAAGAAAGTATTGAGTCAAATCCTGTAGTCAAGGATGAATGACATGTCATTCCTGGTTGGTAACAGGACAAGCCGGTGGACTTGTCTATGCCTATGACAGCTAACTTTTTCAGCCATGCTGAAGCCCCACAGTCTCAGTGTATGGGACTCACAGACTTTCCAAGTGTTTTTAAGACTTACATCTTCCTTGGAGATGCAAGGCTGAGAGCACTTGTTTCCACTACAAGTGGAAATACAACAGTAAAGGGTTCAAATCTCACCTCTGCTATAGGCTTTTTGTGAGTCCATAGAAGAGCTTTGGCTATGTCCACCTTAGTCAAGTGCAGAGACCTCTGAGGTTGTACAGACTTTTGACTGGTGCCTTCAGAAAGTGCAGTCTTGCTGCAGGAATAGCTGAGTTAGGTGCAACATTGCACTGCGCTACCTTTCCGATCTACCAAACTCACGTCTCAGCATCACAGCCTTTTCACAGACAGCCTTGCTGTTAATCCCTATGGGCCTTGGATTCCCATCTTTAGTGTGCAATTGTTAGTGCTTTCCTGCAAAAAAAGCCCTGTGAGGATAAATATTGGTGAGGGGCCCTGATCATTTGGGGAAAAAAAAAAAAGGTATTCATGACAGAGTTTAGACCCAGTGCTGATACTCCAAATTGTGGAATCAACTCTGATCCAACTTCTGCCACTGAATTTCCTCATTTTCAAAATGTTTTTTGCTCAGGCAACATAATCTGCAGAGACTTATTCTCTTCAGGGTTCAGTAGCAGTCCAGATCTGGACAGGACTGAAGGTGCCCAAGGGTAAGAGTGATATTTTCCAAGCAACACACGTTTTGAGAGTTTTACTGCAGTGTTCTGGAGCTTTCTGCCAACCAGGCAGGAAAGAGCCTATGTTCAGCCAGAAATCTACATGAAAACTGGTCTCTGACAGACTAATCTATCACACACCAGAGACTTTCAATAAACTCAGGGTGTCAAACCTGCTGGTTCAGGGTCCTAGTGTATATTTACAATTGGCCATATTTCTGCAAGCTGCAACTTGAAACAATTCTTCTGGGACATCAGTCACTCCATTCAGTCTTCACCTTCTAAGCTGGCATGATACAGAGTTGGCTTAATTCTTATACAGCCAGGAGCAATAATAGCCAGGAAAGGCTGCGTCCATGCTGCTGTGCTCACCCTCAAACAACCCTTGAAAGTTCTTATAGCACTTTCCCTACTCCCCAAACTAATATCTCCTTTCTTACACATATCTACTCAGCATTAGTAGGCATGTTCAGTTCTAAATCAAGTATGAAAATCACCCACATCAAAGCATCCTGACTTGAATCATCAGCAGTTTAGTAGTTTTACATTTATTGCAAAGAAGTCTGGCAGTCCAGAATGATATTCATTTTACTTGCCAGTTTTGAGACCCTTGATGCAGCCTTTGTTCACTGCTCTCTACCTCCAGGCTCTTCTTGATAATGACTTCTTATGACAAGGGCTCCCGAGCTGTGGCTCCCCATGAGACAGCCACGAGAGATGATCCTTTCCCACCTCCTGATGGAACTGACGTCCCTCTTGGCAGGCAGAACTATGAGGACTTCTGGCTATGATGCTTTCTGGCTGGTATTCTGCAGTAACACCTCCACTCACTGCGAATGGCCAACCCTCATAGCCATGCCTCTCACATCCGCAGCCCCAGCAGGCTACTGCCCTGAGCTGACACCCCTGCAGTTTCCTTCTGGGAAAAGTCAAATGTTTCCTTCAAAGCTTCCCAACCACTCTCCATGCAGCCATTTGTTTGGGTATCATCCTCCTGTTGTCCAATCTGTTTCCCTTCAGCTTGCTGTTGTGCCAGATTGTCACATGGTGTCTCAACCATCCTCCTTTAAACCTTTATGTTGTCCTTGCCAGGGAGTTCTTGTGAAGCATGCTTTTTGGCTTGACTCCAAGCAGGGTCTTTCATATCATCACTTCTTTAGTGGCTCTTGTCTCTGCCCAGTCAGTAATGAGACAGTCCTGACGAGAAAGGCTCCTCGAGGAGGTGGGATGTCACAGCTACGCTATGTAGCTCCTCCACAAAACCCACCCTTCCCTGGGGACTAGGGAGGTGAAATCACTGCTGTGATCATATTTTCAAGTTTTTTCTCAGTAATAATGAGGTCTAGAAAATTGTTTTTCCTTCCATTAAAATAAGCTCAAATAGTAATCACATGCATTCAAAAGCTGAGAAAAGCAGCAAATATATCAAAACAATCACTCATTCACAGAAGAAAAACAGTATATGAAAATACTAACACTACATTTAAAACACAAACAAAACATGCAAACTATGAGTCAAAGTGAAGATTATGAATTTTTCAAATGTGTTTTTATATTTACTGAAATGTGGTTCATAACATGGGTAGTGTGAGATTTACAATGTTCTAAACTATTCATATCCTTACTTGAAAGCATTTGGATTTTACAAATGATGTGACAAGTAAATACGTTGCTTAGAAACCATGGTGGGCTTTTGAAACTAATTCTTTTGTTTCTGGGATTTTGACTTGGCAGGTGTTTGGTGCATTGGTGTTATCAAACTCCTCTGGTTTGCACTCAGCACCAGCCATTAGGGAAGGGCTCTCAGATAAGAATAAAGCTTACAAATCTGAGGCTTGTGTTATTCCAGCTCCCTGTCTGCATGGCATGCCCTCAATACCTCTTACAGTTTCAATCACTCTGTGTCCAATTCCTGAAACTAAAACCGCTCATGAGCCCCAGGATCTACTTTTCTTCAAGGACGCATTTTTTTTGTGAAGCTTTGAAACACAGGATGAACTAAGCCAAAGAGATGCTGTGGTGAGGCCATACTGCTTTTAAATAGAGACAGAAAGAACTAGTCTGAAATAATTTATAATCCTATCATCTGAGAGAATGATATTAACCAGGAAATTGAGAAGCGGGAGTACTCATAAACTCCACCCCAAGCCAACCTCCTTCCATAACCCCAGAATAGCTGGTGTTACTACTAGTATGATCTAAAGGAGCACATTTAAACATGGTTAACATTTAAATTTAGGTTTCATAAATTACACCCTGTAGAGATAGATAGAGACAGCTCCTATCTCTTTGAGGCATTGGTTCATTTGCAAATTCAAGCAGATGGTGCATGAGCAACTAATGACTCAAAAAAATCACCCCTAAAAATAGTCCAGAACAAGGTGTGGATTTATCAAGGAAGGAGGGAACAGATAAGGCTGCATTTCCCCTTCCCATTTCTCTGGCCTGTCTCCAAGAGCTCAGTGAGCCCAGAGCTGCGCAGTGCTGAGGACCCCATCCACACCCCTGTGTTCATGCACCTTTCCCTGTCACCTCACACAGGGTGGAAATGAGTCAGTGGAGAGGGAAAGGGTTCGGCAGTCTCCACTTTTCTCTATACCAAGCCTGTATCCAACCCCACAAAAAAAAAAAAAAAACACCCTGAGAAATTATACTGTCCATTAACTCTACCAAGAATTGCTCAGCAGAGCTGTGTAGCGCCACTGAAACTTTTGATCTCCCAGTCAGGTGGGTAGTGCTTGACTTTTCCAAGCAAATTCTACAAATACTTGTTACTGCATCCTCATGAGGCAATACACTGCAATATATTGTACTTCCAGCAGGAATTCAACTTCGCTGTCATTCCTCTGTTTATAACAATATTGTAACCTGTTGTCTAACCACACTCATACAACTCTGGTGGAGACAGGGACGCCCTCCAGGATGTGTTGCTGGGGTTTGAGCAGGAGGAGTAAAGCACATCTGTGTTAGCAGGGTCTGTGCAGGAGGAAACCTGCCACGCAACTGAATTATGTAAACAATAAATTCCTCCGAGCAAAGTGCCTGTGTTTGTGCAATGCCTGGCAGAAGGCACTACTCACAGCCGTCCCCAAAGCAATGCCATTCTGAAGTAATAAATATTAATAATTGCTGGTTAAAGATTCGAGCTCAGGTAAAGCCACGGCTTGAAAAGCAAAGTAGGAAAAGCAGGAGGGCCTCTGGCAATCTGAACAGTTACAGGAAGGTGTTATTATTTACTGCACAAACACACACAGAAAATATATATTCAATTACACTTCAGTTGTCTCTGTGAAGCAAACCCCTCCCTCTCTGCTACACTCTTGCTCTTTTCCCTTGCTCATCTCCTGAGCTCTCCCAGCTCTGCTCCTCACCTCTCAGTCCTCTAATGAAAAATAACCTGGGAAGAAAGCAGTCTTCTCCTCCTTCATTTTCATTGATAAGTAGAGACTGCTACCACAATGTTATCTGATTTTAAATGTTATACTTAAACTGATTTGTTAGACCACACTTAGTCTTTTCTTTTTGAATTGTCTTATCTGTTTATTATCCAATAAAAAATAGCTGCTGCTGGGGCTTACGATTTAGCTACAACTGACATACATTATTTCACTGAACCACAGTTCTTTTCCCTGTTACAAATGCAGCTCTAAACTTGTCAGAGCTCGCCTATGCTCATCTTGTGTGTTTCCATACTCCTTTTATGGCATCCTAAATAAAAATAATGTTTTAAAATAAAGGAAAATATATGCTAATTATATACAATGGGCCAGAACAACAGAATTACCCAAAAATGTATTCAGTGAGGATCTAGCTATATCAGCAAGTTGAAGCGAACAGGTTGTGGAATGAATTCTAAGAAGAAAGAAATCATCTGCATTGAAAGTACAATGTATACAAAGGTGCACAGATAAACCTGCTACAGAGGGAAAGTCTGGCCATGGCAAATAATCCATAAAGTCAGATTCTGCGCTGGCAGAGGAATGGTGCAGAGTAGTTTACTATAACTCTTCTAACATTCATGATGCAAAAGGAGATGCTAGCATTTGGCTTCATTAACCAGTCATTTTTCTTGCATCTTTTTTTTTTTTCCCCATTAAGTCTAGTAATTTTCTCTTCTTTGCAATTATAGTAGGAATCCAAATTCCTCTACATAAATTACAGCTTTCTTTTTGAAGGGGGAGACCAGGCACATAAACTGGAAACACACTCTCCTCTGAAGCCAGAACCTGAAGGGAAAGAGCTTGAGCAGCAGCCCTGGGCTAATTAAGGTACAATCTTTACCTTGCTCCCACAATGAGCTGGTTCCTGTTGGCATCCAGTGCAAGCTGAGAAAAGTCATGCACACCTGGATAGGTGAAATTCGACACCCAGGGCTTCAGATCTGCAAGGAAAATGAGAAAGCACAAAACAATAAAGCTGCTCTGGAAGCAGAGAGTTCACCTGGACATCCACTAATGGATTTCCTACCACACTCTCTGTCACAGAAAGGCTAATTAATAATCTGTTTAAGGGGTTTCTATTTATTCTGATTCTTTGCAGAGTGTGCAAAAACCCACACATGCAGAGCTGTCTCAGCAGTTGTTTTCACATCCACAATGGAGTGTCAGCACTGGTTTTGGAGATAACAGCAGCTCGGTTTTACTTCTCTTAAAACTGATGAACCACCTTCAGTGCCAGGGTTAGGTGGTGTAAAGGGACTGGGCTGCCTGCCGTAACATCTCCATAGCCTTGCCTTCTGTGCTAAGCAAAGGGAAGTGGCTGCCCTCCAGAGAAACAAGGTGGTGTAAATTGATTGAAAAACCAAGCTAGAGAGAAGTGATCTGCACCCGAGACCTGGCTGCTCCAATGACAGGTGTTACCTTCTCCTTCAGGTTTTAGATTCTCTTCTAGGTGTCCGTTTACCCAGTTAAATCCTCCTTAATTTAGACGGGGGGGGGGGGGGGGGGGGGGG